>JAUPMG010013227.1:0-15533 GCA_031762675.1 Pachysandra terminalis
TGGGAATTAACATAGACTCTAACTTGGATTAGAATTCACGCTAATTTAGATTAACCTTAGAACTTAATGTAGTGTAGTTTAATTTAGTATAGTTTAGTTTGACTTCTAGAAATACCTCAACGAGGATGGGAGTGCTCTTTACTGCTTTCAATATATTGGTTGCCACAACTGTTCACCAATTGCACATATCTGTATGCCATTATTGCTCACTATCACACATTGCCCAGAATAGGGGAACATGAGTGAATACATATTAATTTAGGTTTACTCGTGTTGTTTATATTATCTCTTTTCAGATTTCAGAAGCTAGATGTTCTCTAAGGGAGCTGGCATGGATTGGGTAGCACACTCTGCTTGATGTACCTAAAATTAGTCTAGAATTAGTCTTTATTACTTAGAATGATAGAAATTTTATTCTAGGTCTATTAGTTACTTATATCTTACTAGAGCTACTCAGGACTTCCGCTTATGATTTAATGTATTGCCACTCTCGTAGAAATACGAGGTGAATGTGACGCTTGGACTAGAAAATCCAGGAAATTGGAAAAATCTGGTCCTGGTCGTTACATAAGAGGTGGCCATGGTGGAGGGGGCTTATTTCTCACTGTTTTTTGGGTTCTTTTTTTTGGTGAGGGTGGTGAGGGGCATGTGGTGTGGTGTACAGAAGGGTGGGGAGTACTCTGCCATCCAAGTTATGCAGCTGGGTGTTGCTATGGGGTCAGTCTCGAACTTCTCTGTTGCTACTTGGTATTCGGTACTGCAACTGCCCTGTTCGGGATGCTTTCTCTTGGTTATGAGTGTTCTTGTTGCTGTACGATCGCCCTATGGTGGCTAATTACATGTGAACAAGATCAATGGCCGAGTTGAGTAAACTATGGTGACTGTTTCTGTTGGCTGCATGTACCTATGGATGATGGAGTCTTATGGCGGTGAGATTTGGTGAGGGTGGTGAGGGGTAAGTGCTTGCCTACGAGAGGGGAGGGGCATTACTCTGTTTTTTTGTGGTGCATTGCCAGTTCTAGATGAGGGTGGTGTGGGGGTGTGCAGGCTGAAGGTGTTTTGTTGCCCTGACTTGATTGGTCTTTTTGGGTTGGATGTTCCGCCATGCTTGGTGGAAGTGCTTTTCCAGGGGTGATTGGTTTGTTGACTGTTGAGTGCGTGGTGTGATTAGCGTACGGGTGGGTACGGGTGGTTGCTAAATCTAGTTTGATGGTTGTTTTTATTTAATTTGTGGTTTTCCTAAACGTGTGTGAGCTTGTAATGTTGATATGTTGTTTCTTTTTTAATAAAAATCCGGATTTAGCTGTTCCAAAGAAAAAAAAAAAAGATCTTCGTTCCCCTTCGGGATAGAAATGGCAATAAGTCAACATCGAGGTGGATTTTGGCTAACCCTACCTTAGTCAAAACAGAGTACACTACTACACTTGCTGCAATCCCGCTCTAAACAGAGTACACTACTACACTTGCTGCAATCCCGCTCTTATATTGGAAAAAAGGCAGATGCGTACAAAGCAAATAGCTCTTTGACATCTCGAGGCAACTTTTGGATGGTTTGTTTTTTGCAAACTTGAAGTAATTGAGCTCTATAATTAGACTCACGAACCAAGCATGAGCTCAAAAAAGCTCATTACTTTAGCGAGCTTGAGTCGAGATTAGATAGGCTCAGCTCGGGTTTTATATGAAATTATACGTTTATATTCTTATATCTTATAGTATGTATTAATATTAAACACACATATATGTTAACATATTATATTACAAATAATAATAATAATATTATTATTATTATCAACTATAATATTAATGCATTTGTACTAATCTAAGCTTTTTTACAAACCGAGCTTTTTACTTGCCGATCTTTTTTGTGAGATAAGTTGTTACGAGCCTAAGTTGAGTTGGGCAAAGCTCGGCTCAGCTTGGAGCCTAAATTTTTTTAACAAGCCTAAGCCTTGCTAGAGATTTTACGAGCCCAAGCTGAACTGGGTAAAGCTCAGCTCGGCTTGTTTACGACCCTAATCTAGAGCTGGCAACGGGTTGGATTTGGGTCAGTTGGGTTGTAAACGGGATTGAGCTTAAATGGATTGGGTCGGGTTCAACCTGTTTACTAATGGGTTGGAAAATTATAGAGCTGAACCCAACTCGCTAATAAACGGGTTGAACCTGCCTAACCCTCTTATTTTCTTAATTTTAAATATTAAATTAAGATAAAATATAATCTCATTTAATATATTATATTTTAATAAATATTATAAAAATATTTATTAAACATAATTTCTTTATCCAAAAATATATTTTTAACTTATAATAAGCTTAAAAATATATATAAATAATAAAATAATTATAAATCTATTAGAAACTACCTAAACAGGTACCCAACAAATTGGGTTTGAGTTAACCTCTTTTTAGGCAAGTTGGTAAAACCTAAATCCGAACCCAATCCAATTAATAAAACAGATCAATCAGAAGCATTTAATTAGCATATATTCGGATTTAATTGGCATAGATTCGGCAGATTGACGGGTTGATTCAAAATTAAATTGCCAACTCTAACTGTTAATCAATTATGAACGGCTCCATTATACAAAAGGAAATACATAGTGGCACAGTATACTTTAACTCTTTTTTCTTTATATATCAATTTTGATCATATTATAACATATATAATAGTACCTTATTTAATAACATTATAACACTTCAATTGAAGTATGATATAGGCCAAAACAGTGTGTCCCCTCCACAATGTCTATAGGATTTGCTTGTAAATACATGAACACAAAGGAGATTCAAAATATTAGTTAATAATTTTAAAAAATGTCCCGTCTTTATCATGTCTCCCCATTTGATTGACGCAGTCCCATCGGTACAACTTCCGATAACCACAAAGTATCACCTATCATCACTAATCAACGGTTACAATTCCTCGACGATCCGTCATCAAGATAATAAAACCCCAAAAGATGAGAAGTCAATTCCTATTCCCATCAAATGCAAACACGTAACAACCCTCTTCACGTTCATTCCTTCTTCTGTCCTTATCTGCCAAAAATCTGTCATGTACATCACCTACCCACCACCGGCCATCTCTACCAATCCATCACTCCCCTCCTCCTCCTATTCTTTCTTGGTCACCGGCTGAATCTATTCAGGTACGTCAGGGTATTTCACATTGACACGTGTGTACTGCATGAAGAGAGAAAAGAAAGAAAAACAGGATCAGAATAATCACACTAATCAGAGAAAACAAGAAAAAGGGAAGAACAGAAGAGATAAAAGAGAAAGGGTTTAGTCCATTTGGTTCTCTCGTCAACAGAAAACCCTAGATCGTCGTCCTTCGTTCTTCTTTTTTTACTTATATAAAAGAGAACCTAGAAGATCGTCTTCCTTCATGGGATTTCTGATACCTTTCCTTAAATGGGGTCTCCATTTTTTCAGATCTGACTCCTTTTCTTCTTCATCCATTTTAGGTTTACTTTGTTGTTTTGGGTTTTGATTTTTTTTTTTTTTCCTTTTCTCATATTGGGATTCCAGAGACTGACAGAAGAGAGTGAGCACATACAGGCAATTGTATAAGGGTATACTGTTACTGGTGCGTGCTCACTTCTCTTTCTGTCAGTTTCCGGTGCCGGATTCTGATCTTCCCGTCGGTATTCCTGGCCTGTTGTTGATGTTCCCTATATAAGATTTTTATTTTCTATTTCTTGAAAAAAAACAGAAACTCCAACATATGAAGCCGATTTGATGAAGATAAGATATTTGTTGAGATAAAATGGTTCTATACAGTAGATTTCCCTTTTATTTACAATTTAGAGTGAGAAATAATATTTTTTTATACTTTCATAGTTTTTTTTTTTGAATTAATTAAGGTGGGATGTGAGTGAAGCGTGACTTGCGTGGTCCTTTTGATAAAAACGAAGTGGGTAAGGAGGTACGCCTGATTACTGCGCGGATTTGACGGACAACTGTGTGGTGACCAAGTTCACGTTATTTCATTTGGTTTTGTTCTTCTTGTTATTATCACTATTTATCCTTTTTTTCTCGCCGGAATCTCGCTGATACTGCATGTTTGTTTCTGATAGCAAATTTGTCTTCTATAGAAAAGTGGGTTTGCCGTTTGCGAAGTTTTGATGGTTTTAACCCTTATTGTCGGCATCTTTCTTTAGGGTTTATTTTAGAAACATGAACTGGGTAGAGGAAAACGGTTATGATGGATAGTATAACAGATACTAAAAATGTTTCTTTTTCCTTAGGAGATGGAAGGGTTCAAATCTTTCGATCTCGAAACAAGCTTCATCAGATGGAAAACCGTTAATTGTGACAGGTTAGAGAAGATGTTTCCCGATTAGCAGATTTCATTGGTTTCTATGATTCTACTTCAAATTCTTACATATAGTTATATATATTTTATGAAGGAAAATTGGTTTCTAGACTTTCTTGTGCCTTCAAAATTTTCTTGTTTGCCAACTGATAGATGTGTTTTAATTGGTTTTTGTTCCTTATTCTTTCATCATGTAAATTGCCTGTGGGGTTTCAACAATCTATTGCTTCTTAAAGCTTGTATCTCAAAGCAGATTTTCCTCTTTGTTTTTTCCAATCAATTCTGAATCCCCATTTTCTTACTTAAAAGTGTTTTTTTTTTCTTTTCCTTCTTTTGTTTGTTTGGTTGTTTATGAGTGTTTCTCCAAGCATTTCCTCTCTTATTGATAACATTGAATGAATCAAGTGCAGATAAGAATAGGAGAGAAGATAACCGCTTGGGAAACAACAGTTATGTAAGCGTTTTAGACTTACTTTTAGGTTGAAGGTTCTCTACAGTATTGCTTGGTGGACTATTTCTGCTATTCAGTATGCAATTCAGAATGCCTGTGGAATTACAAATCGAGGTGACTATAGTGACTTTGTTTTAATATTTTAGATCAGTTTGAAATTACTCCTGCGATAGTTTGTGCCCTTTGTTTCGTTTTGATTGTATATAGAACCATGAAGACTCGTATGCTTTGTTTTCTTGGTAAAGAACATTTCCTTATGCTAATCAAACATTTAAGAAGGGATTGACGTGGATCTTTATATATTTGGAAACCTGCAAAGCAATTTAAGCTCAGATTTAGTTGGAGAAACTACGACCCTTCATATAAATTTATGGATGAGGCACTACTGGTAGGTAAAATTATGAAAGTACTTCCTACATTCATCAGATGACAGATATTTTGAGGGTTTCTATTTCATGCTGTTTAAATGCATAAAATAATCATCAAATTGATGGTAAAAGAGCATATTACAAGCATGTAAGGGTGTAAATGCATGGTCATTGCCTCTTGAATAGTTATAATAGCCTGGTATTCAAAAGATTATCTGGTAAATACGTGATGATTTTAATAATACCTCTGCCAAAGTAAGGGAAAATACTTCTAAACTTCATGGAGGTCTAAATATGATTCTATCCAATTGGAGGTAACACGCTCCTGATTGAGGCCTCAAGGAGCTCTAAACTTGTGATTTGCTTGTGAAGGGCAAGTGATCCAGGATAAAAAGGCAGAATAGATAAGATACAAAGATGTAATTAAGTTTCTGACTATAAACACCGTGCATACTTAATTAATCTATTGAACCTTTAGCTCTGCAAACAAATAGCCTTGGAGTTAGCACAGAATGGATGGAACTTTAATTTTCTTAATGGAACAATTTCTAGCATTTGCATACGGATCTGATACTTTAATCATCTTGATGAAACAATTTCTAGCATTTGCATACTTATCTGATGCATCATACATAAAAGGTAGATTTAATTTTGTGTTTGCTATTTATTTGTCTGCCAACAATGTTGTTTCTCCTGTTGCGTGACAACTATATAGAGCCGCGCATTTGTTGGCATCTTTATTTGATTTTTATGGTTATATAGTCTTGCCTCTTATAATTATTTCTTGAATGTCGACCTTATTTAAAGGATTGGGTTTATGCTAGCTGATCCCTGTAGAAACCTGAACTTGATATGTAAATACACACACACACGTACATATACATATATACACATGTATGTATATATATATAGGCTTGAGTTAAACCTTAAGTCTAGATTGTGTAGATTTTGATATTTCTTAATATTGTTATCATTCTTTTTTATCAAAACAAATATTGTTATTATAGTTACCCAAGTAAACACAATCTATAAGCTTGTAAGTAGCAGCTTATCTCATATATATTGTGATATAAATTACGAACTAAACTTGGAAAGTACAATATATACAACCTATTGTGGTATTCATTTTCTTGTACCTTCCAAGCTAAACTTGGAAAGTACATTTGGCTAGGTTTTGCCATGGTTGATAAATTTATAGGAGGGTCATGCTATGTTTGAGTGCCTTTGGGTTGAGACTTGGGTAACAGCTAGGTTGTATTCTTATAGGAAAAAGGTTAAAAATTTCACCCCTCTTTATAGTGGTGGGTGGATGGATGGTGGGGTAAAAAATTCTTACCTTTAGTTTTAATAGTTAAGGACTCGTCTTTCTCGTATTTTTTTTAACAAACTTTCTATGGACTCGCCTTAATCAGGCTGAACAAAGGGTGATATTGCATCCTATTGGCCAATCGGATCTATTTGTATTTTTTTGTTTCATTGTGCACTAAAGGAACCTCATCAGCACTATGTTTGAAATTGCTGCAACATTTCCTGCAGCAACTTTTATGGCAAAATCTGTGATTTTTCTTTGTGCTTTGTTGTACAAGGAATCTTGCAAGAAATGTTGCAGATGATTTGATTCCTTAAATATTGATCTATGAATGATTCATCCTAATTGCTTAATCTATTTATCGATAGTAATGTTGGTTTGGTTGGGGTATAATAAGAATAGACTGAGATGGTATCTTCATGTTGATCATCCCATTTAGTGAAAGTGGTCATTGTTAACTGGACTTCTTGTGTACAAGCATTAACAACAAAATAAATCTAATCAGCATAAGGAATTTTTTTTCATCAAATACAACATGTTTGGTAGTGAATACTCTTTTTCGGGAAATAGGCATATGTAACCCTTATATTGTATACTATACCCGATGAATACACAGGGTAGGGATTAAGAAACTTTGTTTTGTCCTACAACGATAGGTTGGTTCTAAGAGAAGAGTAGTATAGGGTCTTTCCCATCAGCAATTGTTACGGAGATCATACTCGATACTGGTGATGGTAGATGATTTATTAAAATCATTGTAGTTGTGAAAGCTTCAATCCATAGATTCTTTTGCATCTTATTGTGAGACATCAAGGTGATTCCAAACTCAACAACGTGTTGATGCTTATGCTCGACCACAACATTCTATTCTGGAGTTTTGGGACATGATAGTTGTCTGACAATCCCACGAACCGGTAGATTGTGATGCAGTCTTTTGTTAAGAGTCGTAACTTTATGCTCATGTCTTTATTTCAGGCGACCTTTGGTTCGTTGGAAATAATTCTTCGAGTCCGATGATAGTTATTTCTATTATTTTATTGAAATTTTAATCTTTTGGTGTTTAAAATAGGATTCGAAATTTAGGTGTAGAAAAAGTGGCGAACCTTAGAGGACTAAGATTAGTTGCTTGCGTCTTAAGTTAGGTTTTAGGGTTTCTTTTCTTATAAATAGATGTGAGAATGTTGTGAGCAGTCTTTTTAATCATTGAATAAAAATCAGCCTTTAGGGTTTTGAGTTGTTCTTAGAACTTTGGGTTGCTTAGTTTAGCACCTTATACAAGGTTTTCCATTGGTTTTTCTTAGAAAAAAAAAAAAACCTAGTCTTTGACGATGATTGAGGTAACATTCTAACCATGGATAGACTTCCCACTAAATAAGATTGTTTGATAAAAATCACCATTTTCGAACTTGGCTTTTCCCTCACTTTGAAATCTTAATTTTGCACTGAAAGGATTTTCCACTGAAAGGAATTTCCACCATATTTTTAAAACACATAAAGCATTCGAAGAAATTACTTTTGTTTTGCAAAGGATATATCCAAGAGAAGTGAGAATAGTCTTCGATGACGGCAGCATGGTAACGAGTGCTGGATAGATTAGATGGGTGCAAGTCCTACAATCGTAGTGGATTTTGAATAAGGATGTGCATGATCTTTTATTTTCATTTGTGAAAGGAAACTTCCATGACTTTCATAATTGACAATTGACACACATTTTTCCTTTCTTATTCTAGTATGGGGATGGCCATGTCATTGATGCCACACCTCGTCAGCCATTCTCCTTCGCCAACAAAATGGAGAGCACTTTTACTTCCTACTCCCAGTGTGTTAAGACTACCATCTTTAATTCTTGTTGCAAAGACCTATCCCGTCCTTTGATCCTCAATACAAAGCTGATGAGATGAGAAATCTAATACTATAATTTTGATCAGTTAGCTGACCAATAAAAAAAATAGTGTCTAATCTCATCTACCAGTTAGCTGACCAATAAATAAAATATTGTGTCTAATCTCATCTACCAATCAAACTTTATCACTATGTAGATTCTCAAAATTATTAGAAGCAGTAGTACCACCACCGTTGATCGGTAAAATAGTAAATAATCGGCATTTAAGCACATTTAGGCCGATTGAGCCGATAATCACTTGATTTCAGCTAAATTTGACGTGGATAAGGTCTTCGAGGTTCGGATCATTCCAACCGCTCTCCTAAATCGGAAAATCGGCCCTACGAACGGCGCTATGTCAATCCAATAAGCAAAAATGCGAGAAAAGAAGATGAAGACACAATTTACATGATTCGGCCAATGCGCCTACGTCTATGGGTTGCCCTTTGGGCGTTTTCCTTCTCATTAAAATATAGAGATTTACATCATGAAGAATGTTACAAGATCTGAGAATAAGAACGGAGAAAATAACAAAAGGAAAATCTCCTCCTCTATTTTTTTCATGGTCCAGAGACCCTCTCTCTGTGTCTCTTCTTCTTCCTTCAGTCCCCAGTCCTCCCTCTTTGCCTTTACTCCCTCTCCTTTTAAAGACTTGACGAGACCCCCCTTTTTCTCTGAAAATGGGAGTCAGGCATTATGAGAGTCCCAAGGCCTGTTCTTTTGAAAGACTTGACAAGACCTCCCATGTCATGTCACATTACCATAAAAAGGTAAATATTGAGCAATAAATGCAAGGTGTCGTGAACAGTGCCATGAATAGTGTCTCGAGGGTCAGCATGAACAGTGCCGTGAACAGTGTCTCGGGTCGGCATGAATAGTGTCGTGAACAGTAACCCGGGGGTCGGCATGAACAGTGTCGTGAACAGTACCCGGGGGTCGGCATGAACAATGCCGTGAACAGTAACCCGGTGGTCAGCATGAACAGTGCCGTGAACAGTAACCTGGGGTTGGCGTGAATAGTGCTGTGAACAGTCCCCCCGGGGTTGGCATGAACAGTGTCGTGAACAATAACCCGGGTTGGCATGAACAGTGCCGTGAACAGTAACCCCAGTAACTCCGGGGGTTGGCATGAATTGTGCCGTGAATATTACCTCGGGGGTCGGCATGAACAGTGCCGTGAACAGTAACCTAGGGTTCAGCATGAACAGTGCCGTGAACAGTAACCCGGGGTTCAGCATGAACACTGCCGTGAACAGTAACCCGGGGTTGGCATGAACAGTGCCGTGAACAGTAACCCAGGGTTGGAATGAACGTGCCGTGAACATTAACCCGGGGTTGGCATGACCAGTGCCGTGAACAGTGTCCACAGACCCAAAAATTGGTCAAAAAAAGGGGTGCCATGTGTGCTACCAATGATATGGTGCCACGTATATGCATACAAAACCGGGTTCATCATTAGCTTCTTGAGTTCATGACACTCGAAAGGGGGGAATGAGCGCATTCCGATGGGAAACATAACATTACGAGTTCGCCATCTTAGGGTGGCAAGTCCGATATCGAATTACCCATCTCGGGGTGGGTTAGGCCACTGAAGAATGTAATAAGTGAAGAATTCGTCATCTTAAGGTGGCAAGCACGCTGAAAAAGTAATAAGCGACGAATTGGCCATCTCGGGGTGGCAAGCTCGATAATAAACTAATAAGCGACGAATTGACCATCTCGGGGTGGCAAGCCCAATAATAAAGTAAAAAGTGATGAATTGGCCATCTCAGGGTGGCAAGCCCGATAATAAAGTAATAAGCAACTAATTCACCATCTTGGGGTGGCTTAGGCCCATCTGGCACCATCTAAGGGTAGTTAGCCCGGTGACGAATTCACCATTTCGGGGTGGGTTAGGCCGCTGAAAAATGCAATAAGTGACGAATTGGCCATCTCGAGGTGGCAAGCTCGATAATAGACAATATAATGAATTCGCCATCTTGGGGTGGCTTAGGCCCATCCGATACCATCTAAGGGTGGTTAGCCTTGCCTCTGGATTCGGTAGGGGGTTAGCCCTACCTCATGACCTTGAAAATGGTCTACCTTATATCTGGCCCAGGGGTTTAGCCTTGTCTCAGGATCCAGTAGGGGGTTAGCCGTACCTCGTGACCTTTGAAAGGGGTCTACCTTATATCTGACCTAGGGGTTTATCCTTGCATCAGGATCCGGTAGTGGGTTAGCCCTACCTCGCGACCTTTGAAAGGAGTCTACCTTATATCCAGTCCTAGGGTTTAGCCTTGCATCGGAATCCAATAAGGGGGTTAGCTCTACCTCGCGACCTTTGAAAGGGGTCTACCTTATATCCGGCCTAGGGGTTTAGCCATGCCTCGGGATCTGGTAGGGGGTTAGCCCTACCTCGCGACCTTTGAAAGGGGTCTATTTTATAACGAATATGATGAATGAATTGACCATCTCAGGGGTGGTAGGCCCACTGGAAATACAACATGTTAGGTATCGCAAATATGTTGTGTGTGAGCCCCCAGTGAGTGGATATTGCAGACATATACAAGGTTTAAGCCCCTAAGAAGATAAACATTGTAGACATATATGGGGCATGAGCCCCTATTAAAAGGTCAAACATCCCATGTGTAAATGACATGATCTCTAAGATTTCAAATTTAAAGATTGACATAAGACATGTATCAACAGACAATATTTCATGAATGTTGCAGTATTATTGCAAGATGACCTTTCGAACAACTGATATTAAGCTTGAGTGATTCGAATTTTCAATTCTGAGTGAATAATGAATAATGAAATTCTATCTTATATATGAATAGTACAATTGCATGTTCGATTGAAGCCAGAAGTCATAAATTCGGATGAACAATGAATATAAAGATTCAAATTTGCAAGTCAATAGCAAACTTTAATGAGAAATAATAATAAATGATAACTTTTAATATTCACAGACAAATAGGTTGCATGTCAAACCAATCTTTCTTCATGAGAGGATATTTCCGTCATTCAAATTACCAAGTTGAAATCTTGTATATTTTAAGCAAGGGTGTTTAGGGAATATATAAGAAAAAGGTTTTATATCGACACCATCATGCACACCAAACGACCAAAGAGGAGGGGGCTTTCCATATCTCGAGTGTGGGCAGCCAACCAAAATAGCCGACCTTTACAGCCGAGCACAAAACCACACCCGTCGTCATTTACGAAACCTATGAAGGGTAATTTTGTCTTTTCAATCCTGTACCCATTCCCCCAATTTAAAACTGCTCTACTTACAATAATATAAATGTAGCTGACCCCCGACTTCCCACTCTAATATGCGCCCGGTGCATAAGGTAACAAATCTTGTGCTCGAGGGGGAGATCGCAGCTCGACGGAGGAAAGGACCGATTGTGAGATCGGAGTTCGGCATAAGACATCACTGACGTTCGATAGAAAACCAACATCGGGGCTCGATGGAGAATAAAACATCAGAGTAGCAGAACCTCGGAGAGGAGGTGAACATCGGGCTCAAGGAAGGGATCTCGATACTCGGCTCAGGGAGAGATCTCGGGGGACAGAAATGGGAAACCCGAATGAGAGGGATCTTGAAAGAAAGAATCCAGAAAGGATGAGGTAAACAAGAAAATGAAGTCAAAGCTCTCACCCAAAGTGAGAAAAATTTGACCAAACTATGTTCTCATCGTCTTCTGAGAAAGGCAAAAGAATCGAATGACTGGTTCTTGAATTAAAATTCTTACACTTCGTATAGGGAAAGCAAAGGAATTAAGATCATAATCCTGGAGTGCGAAAGCGATCACCGAGTGTCCAAAACCAATTCGAGTGACTATCTATCGTAGTGAGAGGACCCAACGAGGGGATACTTGAGGTTCGAGGTTGAGGACTCGGGAGAGACGGGGATGGGGAAGCCGGGATCGAGACCGAGTAGAGGCTGTCGACGCCGAGAACCGGAAGAGCATCTCGAGAGGTAACTGTACTCGGGTCTTGGGGTTGCTCGTCGTAGTTGCTGTAGCTCGAGAAGAACTCGGGAGAGAGGGGTAAACGCCGGGGTTCGGGAAAGTCTTCTAACCCTAAGGGCTCGAGGTCGAGACTCGGCGAGGGCTGGTGCTCGAGGTTGTAAGACGGTCGAGAGAAACCGGGGTAAAAAAAGGAGAAAAACAAAAGGAGCAAGGGAGAGAGTCGGTTTGTTTGAAGTGGGACCCATCTAAATTGTTTTATCCATCAGATAAACAATTAAAGAATAAGAGGGAGGGCCGGGTCACGAGGTCGAGGTCGAGGTCGAGGCTCGGCGAGAGCCGGGGGATGAAATTCCAACCTCGGGTGGGCCTTGGAGGTTGGGGAGAAAGAGAGAACGTCAAGCTAGATCATACATCGTGCTCGAGAAGGACTCAGGGGGAGAGCTGAGCTTATGGGGAGAAGTGAACCTGGGTGATGCAGCTCGGAGGAGCTCGGGAGAGGGCTCAACAATCCGAGAAGGGAGCGAACATCAATGGCGACGACACCTTATTGGTATAGCTAAACAATCTCTGCTTCCTCTGATTCTTCTTTTTTCCCTCTTCATCTAGTAAGATAAAAGCGACGTTAGCATTCCTTTTAGCTTACTGACAGTGATGGGTCACCATTGAGAAGGGCAGCAATGAGGTGGTCCTTGTGGTGGAAAATCCATCAACATAGCAGTCGTTGTGGAGGGGAGGGAAATGAGTTCGGGGGTAATCTCGAGATGATAACTTTGGGAAGATGACTTCAGGAGGTGCCTCCAGGAGGCAACCTCGAGAAAGTGTTCAGAGAGAATCCTCAGGCAATGGGGTCTTTGGGTGATAAATTGCTCGGTGAAGTGATTTCGTGATAAATTGTTCGGTGAAGTGATTTCCCGGATAGAAGTGAAACACTGATGGGATGCTCGAGAAAGAAACTCGAGAGAAAACCCGACAGTCGGAGGAAAGAGCTCAAGGGACGGGGTGAGCTCAAGCCCCGGGGAAGAGGCGAGCTTGAGTCTCGAGGAAGAGACTCGCAGTCCAAAACCATAATTACAATATACATATATTATATTTAATGAAAAGATGAGGTGCCAACTTGAGCAAAAGAGACAAAACTACAAGGCAGAAGCATTTCATCTCAATGCTTATAATTTGCTCAGGACACTTTAAAAAAAATCCTAATTTATTATTATATTTGACTAACAGGTCATATTATAAAATATCAGATAAAAAAGAGGTTACATGGGTCCCACTTAAAGGTTTTGACCAAAAACTACATGTTACTAGCAGATGTTAGAATAACTATTCCATTGTGCAAAAGCCGGTGTTTGAATAACCATTCGAGTGCCGTTGCGCTAAAACCGGGGTGTAACATGTTGCACTAAAAACCTGGGTGTAACAATAATTAAAACAAGAAGGTCAGAGGGAGAACTCGAGTTGCAAAAAGTGGGAATACAAAAGAAATTTGAGAACCAAAGGAACAGAATACTTCCATCATTTTGTCATGTATATTTCTTTTAAAATGAAAGAAAATAAGGGTAAGAAAACAATGGCTGTATACCTGTTATGAAGATCACTTCTATAACCAAAATCTAAGTAAAATACCTGTTGGAGAAGAGCATAGAATGAACTCTCCAGTGGAGTCGCCAAAATGTTGATCGGTAAAATGGTAGATACACATTTAAGCTGATTGAGCCGATAATCGCTTGATTTCAGCCAAATTTGAAGTGGATAAGGTCTTCTAGGCCCGGGTCGTTCCAACCGCTCGCCTAAAGCGGAAAACCGGCCGTACGGACGGCGCTATGTCAATCCAACAAGCAAAAATGCGAGAAAAAAAGATGAAGACACGATTTACATGGTTCGGCCAATGCGCATACGTCCATGGGTTGCCCTTTGAGCGTTTTCCTTCTCATTAAAATATGAAGATTTACATGTTTAAGAATGTTACAAGATCTGAGAATAAGAAGGGAGAAAAGAACAAAAGGAAAATCTCCTCCTCTGTTTTTCATGGTCCAGAGACCTTCCCTCTGTGTCTTTTCATCTTCCTCCAGTCCCAAAAAATCCTCCTTCTTTGCCTTTACTCTCTCTCCTTTTAAAGACTTGACGAGTGTACCTGAGGTTCAGCATGAACAGTAACCCGGGGGTTACTGAACAGTGCCCGTGAACAATGTACCCGTGATTCGGCATGAACAGTAACCCGGGGTTGGCATGAACAGTGCCCGTGAACAGTGTAGCTGAGGTTCAGCATGAACAGTGTACTCGGGGTCGGCATGAACAGTGGTGTGAACAATTACTCGGGGGTCGGCATGAACAGTAACCTTGGGTTGGCATGAACAGTGTACCCGGGGTTCGGCATGAATAGTGCCGTGAACAGTACCCGGGGGCGGCACAAACAATGCCAGTGAACAGTGTACCCGTGGTTCGGCATGAACAGTAACCCCGGGGGTCGGCATGAACAGTGCTGTGAGCAGTACCTTGGGGGTCGGCATGCACAATGTCTATGAACAGTGCCATGAACAGTGTCCACAGACCCAAAAATTGGTCAAAAAAGCACTATGATGTTTTACAAATAAAGGGGTGCCACGTATATGCGTACAAAACCAGGGTCATCAGTACCGTAGGAAGGAAGCTGATCTTGTTGGACAAGGTTCCCGTTCTTCACATGCTGTCTTTCTGTGCAACTTACTGAGGTATGATATATAGCTGCAACTTCATTGTTGTGAGTTTATGATTTCTTTATTAACTTTCTAGGATAAAGGTTGAATTAAATTTATCTTCAAATTACTCAATCAGGTCGTTCCTTAACTAGTTGGGGCTGTGAGGTTAGAAGCCCGGAGGGTCGAGGCGAGTTAGCAGCTAGTCTAAAACGTTGCTAATTCTTTTTGTGATGGTACTTTTTTTCCATTTTTATTTTATGAGGTACATATTTTGTTCCTTTCGCAATGTCTAAACTGAAAGATAACTTGTTAACTACAATTCATACAAGCCTGATATGTATGGGTTACTAAGGAGATGAGCTTCAAATGATTTATGGTTGGTTATTATAGTTTGTTTTTGATTTGTTTGAATCATATCCACTTTTTTTGATAGTTGATACAATTTCCAGCTAGTTGTTATGGCAATTTGCTAAGGGTTCATCGTGTTTGATCAGTATTTTTTTTCCTATAGCTTATCAGTTTTTTAGTTCTTATGCAATGGATGTTGCAACTAGTAGAATATATTAGCAAAGTA
>JAUPMG010013246.1:0-15532 GCA_031762675.1 Pachysandra terminalis
ATTTTGTTCTTAAGATTATTAAACAAGGTATCCAAGGGTATTTTTGTCCATAAAATATACTTTCAAACTATAGGGGAAGTGTTTGTGATGACCAAAGTTTAAGTGGTACTTGTTGATATTATGCTAAACTCAAGGGGTGTAAATGTAATTAATCCTTTTTTTTTACCTTTAAATAGAGTTTTAATTTATTTCGGCCGAAAAAAGTAACAATTTCAAGTGAAATTTTTTGGCCAAAGTGATTTTATTTCGGCGAAATAAGCACTTTTTTAGACAAAATAATTCATTTTGAAATATAAGGATTTCGTGTTTCGGAGGGGTGATCCGAAACCGAAATTTCGCCGAAATTTAAAACTATGTGCTGGACACAATTGAATTTTGGAGCTGCCGCTGAAAATTGTGTTTGTGGAAAGCAATTAACAATGATTTAAATTCAAGTAAAACTCATAAAATAATAAAGTTACCCTCTCATTTATATTATCCATTCCCTAACAATATAAAAATATCATCCAACCTAAAATTATGTATAAGAACATCCTTTGTATTATTTGTCTCTCTCACTGGACATAATTTTTAATTAAAGGCTTGATTCAAAGCTCTTTTTCACAAAGCCCTTCATATCAAAACTTTAGTATTTGTAGATAACTTTTAACCAAACGGGCCTTGATTATGTTTTAGGCTGTGTTTGGCCCAGCTTGTGCTTATGGATAAGCACTCATTAGATAAGTTGCTCAATGGGAGCGCTTATCCACAGCAACAATAAACTACTTATTTGAAGAAAATAGCGATTGGTAAATACATTTATTTAAGTGCTTATGAAAGTTTAGCAGTAAAATAGGTATTATAAAAATATTATTAAAGTTTAGAAATAACATTTATTCAAGTGCTTATGAAAATCTAGGGGTAAAATAGGTATTTTAAAAATCATACTACTTTTAAAAGTTGAACCAATTTCTTAAGCTTTAGTTTTTCCATAATTTTGTTTTATTGATTTTACACTTTTGTCCTTAGTAATATAAATTATGTAATAAAAGATTATCTAATTATTATGTAATTAATTATTTCCTTATGGGTCTTTTTGTCATTTACTTTCAGTTTTTTAGTAAACAAAAAGATTGAATTTTTAAATACCATTATTATCCTTATTTTTTATGTATAATTACTAAATAATTAATATTAACCTCATATAAAGGGTATTTTAGATATTTTAATTATTAACTTCATTTGGGGCCAAACAATTAATAAGTAATAAATTAACACTATAAACCTAATGAATTAGATTATTTAATTTAAGAATACTAAGAGTCTATCATCTTATTTTAACTTAAATTAAATAATTCATTACAATTCCCTTAATATATAAGACTCTTGTCTATTATCTATTCTATTGTATTATACAATATATACCAATTGGTATGTTAAGGCTGAACTTTTAGGAGAGTTTTTAGATGAATTCTTTGGATTTCTAGGTACTCCACATCATCTGTTGATGTGGCACCACTAAATTTAATAATCCATTAAACTCAAAACGTCTTTTATTTATGTTTTCTTCTTTACGATGGTAAAAGGAATTCTAAACCAATCTGTTTTCTTCTTTCTGCAGGTTTTTGTCGTCCAATCTTGTCTTCTTTCCGATGGCAAAACGAATTATAAACTAATCTATTTTCTTCTTAATTTCTGCAGATTTTCCTCGTCAATGTCACGGCAGCCAGCAAATCGATAATCATTTATCCTCCATTTATATCTTCTTTATTTACTGCTCTGAACTATTACAACTTGTTTACTAATTTTTGATACCGTCTAATGGAAATATTGATACTCGTTAGTCGTTACGGACTTATAGTTAAAAACTGATCTGTCGACTTCCTGGTTCTGCTTATTTTGCAGGCTTACTGGTCCTGGTCTTGGTCATTTGCTAGAGACAGAGCTTTTCTATACATATAAGGTCACAGACTCACAACTTCACCGTACTTCTACTTTTGAACCATTAGTTCTCTTTTAGGCTATGTTTGGTTACTGTCAAAGTGCGTCAAAGGAAACAGAAAAGTGCATTTTCTTTTTTCCTTTGACCGTTTGGATTGCAAGAAGTGAAAAAAGAAAAGAAAAAAAAAAAGTGGGCCCCACAGTTTTCTTAAGGAAAAAAAAAGGTTAAAAGTGTTTTCTCATCAAATCTGTCTGATTGTTGCGTCGTGAGAAAGCCTTATGAAAGTCTTCCAAAATTGCCCATTTACGACATCCATATTTACAACATTACCCTTCTCATCCATATATATATATATAATTAAAAAAAATCTTATTAATTAATTAATTAAAAAGTCTAAAAATTGAGTGTAATTTTTTTGAAAAAGAATTATGTGTTCTACATTAAACCCAAAATCTAAAAATTGAACCAAAACCAAATCGAAGTATGTTTAACATAACATAAATATGGCTTATAGTATAAGGGCAGAATTGAAAATTATGTTCAAGATTCTTATGACTTTCTTGTTAATCAAATGCACAATTAAATGATTTCATGCAATTTTCCTGCAACAACAAGAAACTTACTTTCACTTTCTTTTCACATTACTTTCACTTTCTTTTTTCCTTTGACATACTTTGACGCTAACCAAACGCAGCCTTAAAGAGCTAGATATTTTTTCACACTTGACCCATTCTTGACTCAGAGTTGGTGGACTCTTTCTCTTCTCTATAATCTCTTCCTCCTCTCAATAATTATATGTCACGAACCAACCAGAAAATCCCAATTTCTGAGACTTCTGATTTATTCGCAACTCTCACCCCATATCTCTATGGGAGTGGATAAAAATGGTCAAAACATAAGCAGAAGATAATAATAGTTCTAGTAAGTTATAAATAACTAAATTACAAAATCTAAATATGATGAGTTCTAAAAGAGGAAAAGTCAAATTCTAGACTAACACTAAGGTTCTACCAGAGTGCGATACTTGAACCAGGCTCTCTCTTCATGACTAAGCTTATCAACCCAAAAGATCCTCCTTGACTTAACTCTCCTCAGCTGCCTTCTCGTCTAAAGATCCTGAAATTTGTTTGCTAAAAAGTATGAGCTATAACGGCTAGTAACTAAATAACTTCATAACGTCCATGATTAACTTAGAGTCAAGCCATTACTCATTTATATCCAGACCACAATAATCAATTTAATTAGAGGTAATGAGATGCATGAGGTTGAGTCTTCAATATGCATGTTGTGCAACTACTTTACATTAATCACCAAGGTGATATAATCAAACAAACTAATATGCAGTGCAGTCTATCAGATATGTAAATATGGCATATTTCCTCTTGATCCAATCTACTATTCAGGATGTCCCACCAACATGTGAATTCATCCTCGTATCTACGGCTAAGGGATAGGATTATTCTATGTGTACATCATAGTTTTATGGGTTTTCAACCAAGGAGGCACAATCCCCCCCACTTATTTTTGATCAATGGTCAATTTCGAGGTTTACACCACCGTGTGTCGTCCTCAAGAAATCGTGACAATCAACATACTACAAAGGTCTCTCTCTTTGATTCTCCATCCAAGTTTTCACCAATGTGAGTATCCTTGGGTAAACATCACTCTTATTTAACTCACGAGACTCAATCATGTGATCTCGGAGAACAGGGTATTTCTCTTTGACCATGCTATGATCTCGAGTCAATGCAGTGCAAGTGTAGAGGTGCACGCTAGCTAAGCATTCAGTTTACAGTGTACAAGGTGTAATAACAACCAATAAGCGTGTAAATCAACATTCTCACATGTAATACATGTCATAGTTTGAGCAACATGAAATGGGTCCATTGAGAAGCAACCATATAAAATTAACTAAACAATCACATTTAATGCACTAGATGTATCATCATCTATAAGTATATTGATCATTCCAAGCCTAACATTCAAATTTCATAAACACATGGAAAATGGTCCATGAAGAAGCAAGTATAAGAATAATCACAATTGAACTCAATAACATCATATTTGATATAATTAGGTCAATTCTAGGTTATGTGCAAAGTTTCAAGTCAATCGGACATATTAAAGGAAAATCACTAATTCCAAGGCAACTTACTTAATTTAGGGTCCTTAAGGAAACAACTACATTAAATAATGATAAACTAGTAAAACCAACTTCAATTCCAGCTTAATTAGGTCAGAACGTGCTTGTATGTGAAATTTCAGCCCAATGAGACAAGTTTGGGTGGCTCGGCGCACCAAAGTCAGTTTTGGTGCACTGACCTGAGACTCGACGCAATTCCAAGGAACCTATACTCGGTGACCTCTTCGGAGCACAGAACTGAGATTCGGCACGGCGAGTAGCATGACTTAGTTGACACCCTTACACTAAAATGGTCATAACTTTTTGTCTATAACTCGAATTTGCCTCGAATTTGTCTTATTGGATTCCTAACGAACAGAGGAACCTAACAATACTAAGTTTGATGTATTCTGAACTCGGTGAACTTTCCGGTGAGCTGAGAAAGTCACAGGAAGATTTATGGGTCATCGACGAACAGTTCGGCACACCGATGAGGCTGCCGAACGTCGCGAACCAGTCAAATGTGGGGTTTTTCCCACCAAAATTAATTTATAAAGAAAAGGAACACACTCCCATGCATTATTCCATCAAAATCATCACATTTCAACATAAATATCACGGTTTCATTCTCAACAAGACATTCAACACATATATGGTCTATTTCCGTAGAACTCATGTGTGCATGCTCTTGAAAATAAAGGAGAATAACAATAACACTACTCTAATCAAGAACAATATGAAATCATCTACTTACCTTAGCAAAATGCAAGAAAATAATTTGAGATTCCAAACATGCAATGTCTCTTCCCCTTTCCCCTTCAAGCTTCCAAGCAACAAAACCATCCAACCAAGAGAGAAAAGCATGGGATTCTCTCAAGCAAGGAGACCCATACCTCAAATCTTAACTCAAACCAATCTCAACCCTTCATTACAAACCACCGCATCTAGACCATTGGATTAAAGAGTTGGTGGGAGTTGATATTCCCATCACCAACCCTCACTCTCTCTAAATCTCAACCACACAAACAAACACAACCAATCTCAACCACACAAACAAACACAAATAATAGATTAAATCCTGTCCACACATCACAAATCTTGATCTATATGATCCACACCACACATCCAAAGACTAAAATGGGCCATGCTACGGTATATAGCACCAAGGCCTGCTAAGCATAACACACTCGATCGCGTGGTCGGATTAATCCCGATCGGTGATTCAAACAAAGGAAAGAATCATCACAAGGTCTAAAATGCAAATATGCATAAATCGGAAATGTTTACGTCATTACATCATTTTATTTCATATTTAACTGCTAAGTTAAGTTATCTGACTAACACTGGCTCCAAAGTCTATCTGGCTGACCTGATCAATTTTAACGACTTAAGGAATTTCTAGTGCGTCTTATAGGATTAAGGATTTTAAATGTTATAATCCTAATTAATAAATGAAATTAAATCACCAAGTCATCAAATTACTATTTTACCCTAAGATCTCAATTTAAGATTTTTAGGGATTATTCAAGTTCTTACATTATATCTTCCTCTTCTCAACAATCCGGATAATACTAATATTGTTAAAAATAATTCGCTTTGTGCTTTTTGCGATCCGTTTCTTCTTGATCGGTTGTACCGGCTAGTCCGTATCTATATTAGTTGGATCAGTCCGATCCAAAGCCTTATGATAGAATTATTGTACCGTGACTTGGGATCGGACCGGACCGGTCCTGTCCAATATAGTATAGAATATTGATAATCTGCCTCCAAATAAAGGCTTTTATTTTCTCTTATATTTTTCCTGCCTTTGTCTAGCACAAGAGTGCAAGCACCTAATGTCCTTAATAATTTGCTTTTTTCCTTGAAAATCAATCTTTCCTCCAATATTTTATCAAAGGAAACAAGAAAAACTTGAGATTTTACTTTTATGTTAGCCTGACCAATTCACCAAATTTTGTCCATTGAGTTCCCAAAAACAAACTGACCATCTCTTCAAATATTTTTTAACTTCATCGGGTTTCTATAACTAAATTAGTCTGAATGGTATAAAATTTTCACTTAGTGTGATTATAATTCAAACAAATGGTTTTATAGGCCTTAGTTAAAGTTTTTACTTGATCATGTACATAGGTTGAACACTAGCCTAGGGACTTAATGCATCTCAATCAACTTGGCTAAGTACAAAGTGTGTACAGACAATCACCTTGATTTGCTATATAAGAAAAGTATCATAGTTTCATGGATCTATGTAAGATTGTTATAACATTAGATCCTTTGAGACAAATGTGCTTTTGGGGATTCCAATGTTTGCCCATCCTTTTTGGAACCACTCACATCATAATATGTTTGACATCTTTACAGAGATGAAGCAGAATACATCACCACTGAAATTTAGTCTTTATTTTTCAGGAATTTTACCATACCGTCTTCAAATGCATTGCCTTTATGTAGTATTTATGTGTCAATTTGCCTTGATTGATTTTCATATGGTATAATTATTCTAAGTTTTGTCAATGTCCATGTGGAATCGATATTCTATTATCCATTTCTTTTCTTTTTTCTTCTTTAAATGCCATGGGAGTCTGAGCTTTTCTATATTTTTATTAATGAATGTAATTGGTTTGGTTTACTAAATGATCTAAAACTAGGCCAACTTCATAGTAACTGTCTTTAGTGATTCTATTATCCCTTTGGTTTATTAATGTTGTTTACAAAGTGAGTTTACAGGTAGTTCTCAAAGAATATTAACTACATGTTGCTTATAAATGCCACATTCATCCATGAGGACCAAGTCTGGTAGTAAGTACCCATGTTATGATGTAATGAAAAAGATTGCAATTACAGGAGAACCATTAAATTGGATGCTACGGAGCCAAAACAAGTCAACACAAAACCAAATTATGAAAATATGCTTGTGTCATTTATGTTCTCAATGTCATGCGTAACATCAATGACCCCATTGCCCCCATTGCTGCTGTCATTGCCTACAGTCTTGACAAGAAAGCTAGCAGTGTTGACCAAATGACTGTCCTCATCTTCGATCTTGGTAGGAGGTACCTTTGGTATCTCTCTTCCAACCATTGAAAAGGGTATCTTTGAGTTGAAAGTCACAACTGGAGACACTTGTCTTGGAGAATTTGCATTCCTTGTGATTAGGGGCAGAGCCATAAAATTTTTATTGCGGAGCCAAACTTAATATAACAATTAACAAGTAAAATTTTTGTAAAGTTTATAATTTTTCTTAACAAATTTAATTCGAGTTGTGTGATGATTTTTCTATTCTTCGTGTATATATATTGCATATTCAGTACTTCACTCACATAAATCTTAATACATGTTTATAGAAGTAGAATCATATGGAAGTCCTAGACGATAAATTAAATCTTAATACATGTTTATAAAAGTAGAATCATATGGAAGTCCTAGACGATAAATGGGTTTGTCAAATCATTTCTCATTTTTATGATAACGATCATTTTTTTTTTGTGGCTTTGGCTTTGGCTCGGCTTGCAAGTCTAATTAGAGAGTTCAAACTTGACTCATTGAGAGCCCTAGCTATAAGAACCAAGTGGATCAGACAAATAATAAAATCATAAGAATCTTAAATCATTACACTTTTATTTTTAGATGAACAATTTCATATTTTTTTTAGAATATAACTTTTAGTTTTTAATTTTCGTGTTTATATTTGTAATAAAAAATATTTAACTATCACAAATCAAATCATAGGTGTGAATTGTTGGAGAAAAAAAGTTGACTTTTGCATTTATGTTAACAAAAACTTTTCATAGTGAATGATAAAGAAATAAAAAAATAAATTATAAAATCTAGAATAGAAAGAGAAATTGAAAAAAAATAAAAATAAAGACTCACATAGAAAAAAGAAATTAAATAAAAAAAGAAAACCATGAGTGCTTTTGTCCTATAAAGATAAATAAAATAAAAACAAAAACCATGGATATTTTTCCCAATAAAAATCAAAATAGTCAAAGCAAAAGAAGAATAAATCAATTAATATGGATACTTTAATCCAATAATTTTGATTGGCATGTTGTAAAATAGATGACACTCGAGGCTTATAAAAAAAAATCAAAAGCGGATTAGAAAAATAAATAAAGGTCTACATGTATAAATATTAGAAAGTAGAAGGTTTTTGTTTTTATCTTAACTCAGATACATTTATAAATTAGTAGAGTTAGAGGACTTTTCTAAAATTATAACTTATAATTTACTTATACATTTATAAATTAGTAGAATTAGAGGACTTTTATAAAATTATAACTTATAAATTACCTAAAGTGAATATTCTTTTTTCTCTGTCTTTTGAGTAGCTTGGTTGATTTGATTCCAAGTTTAAGAATTTGCATGTTCACTTGGAATATCTAGATGTTGGTACAAACATTTTAATCACTTTCTCAAATCAGGTTGGGCATTTTCTCTTGGGCATTTTCTCTTCACTGACTCAACTTCTATGAGTGATAGAACTTTTTGTAACATTTTCTGCTTCAATACCCAAATATAATTGTTGCTTCTTTTAATTTTTTCCAAGTGATTTTTCCCCAACCTTCACATAGAGTGGCAATGGACAACAACAAACAAATTCTTTAGCAATTCATTTAGTAGGAAATGCATGTTCTTGGGATGCTCATGGGGTGAAATTCTATTTTGCATCTTAAACTTTACTTGAGAATTGTTAATAATCCCAAAAACTTGAAGAAAAACTAATAGGTAGGTTCTTTGATCTTTTTCAACAAAACTAATGGTTCTAAATCTTATCAACTGAAAACTAATTTAAAATTTTGTAGGAAGGTAAAAAAGATTAAGGTTGTCAAATCATGAATCGAATGAAAATCTTTCGAAGTCCACCTTAACAATGTAAGTAAACAAGTAAAGATGTCTCTTTCTTTCTATATTTCTTTCTTACTATGGTATAATGATGAATGATAATTGTTCCTTCATGTTTTTTTTTATTTTCTTTCTAAATATGTATTCAGTTAAGAAATGCACTTGGGAATCTTGCAAGCAAGAGTTTTATAGTTGTTAGTGGTTACATCGTGGAACAAAACATGAGACTAGGGAAGCAAAAAAATTAAGAAATCTATGTTATATGCAACAACAGGATAGGTTTTAGCATTAAATATCAATGACCATTGATGAGATCCAGGGTTTGTCGTGCAATGAGCTCGTCATTGAAGGAAGAGAGAGCTTGAACAAGCAAATATATAAGGTGGTGAGCGTGGAAGGTATGAAAGTTTTGTAGGAAGGTAGGGTTGGAGATGGCTTCAGAGAGCTTTGAGAGTGCATAAGATACATGAACATAAGGAGAGCTAGAATTCGGGATGAGATTTACAAACATAGACGAGACAGATGCATCCTCCTTCTAGTATGTCATAAAAAACATGTCTGTAAGATTATTTAAAATTTATTTTATATAATTCATGAAGAAACTCAGCTTAGATAGATTTTGATTTGCCAATTAATTGATCATTTGATGAAGTCTCGCTTGTTTGATGATAAGTAAATCAAAAAAATAATCAAACTATACACGAGTTATACATAGTTTTCATTTAATGCTTATACAACTTCTCCTTATGGGTAGCCTTCCTCTAATGCTTATAGGTAAGTCCTTACCCATAAGTGCTACCAAATACATATTTAATTTTAAAAAGTGCTTATATAAGTTATAAGCTGTAATAAATACTTATAGAAGCCGGGCCAAACGCAGCCTAAGACCACTTCCAAACTAGAAAAGCAATTCAAGATTTCAAAATTTAAAGATAAAAAACAACTAAAAAATTTTTGTTCAATAGAGTTGAAACTTCTTAGACCATGCAGAGGTTGAGGTTGATGGAAAGGTGTTTACTGGGCTGCAACTTTTTTTCCACTTGTGAAAAAAATTGAAGTTGTCTGGTGTTAAGGCCTTGTTTGATATATATATATTTTTTTTAAGAAATAAGCAATTCTTTCAAAACGTTTTTCTATAAAGTTATTCGTACAAAATTACTTGGTGTGAAGATAAGTGCATATATAAAAAGTTTATTTAGATCAATAAGATAAGATAAAAAATAACAAAATGAATATTATAAAATAATATAAAGATAAATTAATCTTAACCAAAAAAAGTCACTTAAGTAACCAATTGATTCTTACAAAAAGCAATTTAGAAAAGTAGATAATCGATAGTTCTAATGGAATCAAATGAAAGTTTCAAAGTTTTGGTGAAACATTTCATTTAAAATTGCTTTTCTTAGGGCGTGTTGGTATTGCTCTTAGATGTTATTTTTTTAACTTTAAAAGTCAAAAGGTCAAAAACCGAAGAAAAATTAGTTTGGTAAGATAAATGAAAAGTAGTTTTATAAAAGTTAAAAAGTCAAATTTTAACTTTTTATGAGAAGTTAAAAAAATAACTTATCAAAAGTTGAAAAATCATTTTTTTTTTCCTTTCTCTTCAACTCTCAGAACAAAGAGTCGGACCGGTTTGGTCCCAAGTTTTGGACCGGACCGGTACAACCGGTACCGGTCTGTACTAATTCGTGCAACCGTACGGGTACAATCAGTTCGACTTTGTTTTAGTTTATAAATTGAATGGTCCAGACTGATATCGATTTGGACCAATCCGATAATTATCAGTCTTGATCGATACAACCGGTCCGACAACTGGTACTATAGATCCGACGATTGGTATGGTCGGTCCAATTTTTGCAATTTATGTTTTAAACAGGCGGTCCAGTTTTTGTATCGGATCTAGACTGAACGGTACTACCAATCCGAACTGGGACTGATCAAAATTGGTTCGGTTCGTATCAAGACTAGCCAGGACTGATCCGGTTCCAAGCCACGATACAATAATCATATCGTGGGGTTTTAAACCGGACTGATACAACTGGTATCAATCTAGACCGATCAGTACAACCGGTCCAATGACCGATACAATCGGTGCAATATATTTTTTATTTTTTTGATTTATAATTTGGAAGGTCTAAAACGGTATCAATCTAGACCGATTCGATACCATACATGAATTTTATTATAAAAGTTAAAAAATAAATAATAAAATCTACTTCTTACTAGTTACGTTTTTAAACATGTATGTGGCAAAAAAAAACACACCCACATCGTGTTTGGTACAATCAAGACCGTTCCTTTGCCCTGTCCAGGTGCGTTAATCTCAGCCAATCTGCTCCTTCTGGATTCTTACCTGGACGGGCCAGGTCAGAATCTCGTCCACATTCCGACGACATCTTTATTCGTTAATTAGGGTTTTTTTTTGTCGTCCTATATTTCATCCAAAACAAGAGAGAGAGTAGAGAGATGGGTTCCCGTGAGAGGGAGCAGACGGCACCGGCGACGACGACGACGACGGCCCAACCGCATCACCTGAGCAGCCTCGTCGTGGGACCCACCGAGAGTGGCGGAGGTGGAGGCGGCGGAAGCGATTACGAGCCCGGTGAGGTTCGTCGAGAACCATCTCTGTATTCCCGCTCTAATCGATTCTCCGATGATCCAGGTTCGTAATATGTTTCTCTCTCTCTTTCAATATTTCAAACCCTAGAAAAAGAGAAGTTATATTTCGTCCTCCTTGATATGCAACAGTGTCAGACAACTTACGAAGTAGAAACAAAGGGGTTCGTTTCTGAAACCCTAAAATGAAATACTAGGTTCATCTCTTTACTCCACAAAACCCAGAAACGAAGAAATTTGGCATATTTTTTATTTGTATTTTGTGGTCCGCGTCGCGATAATGCTTCCATGAATGCGATTTCTTGGTTCCCCTTGTCATGAAGTATCATGAAGTAAATCTTAGATACAATTATTGAGAGATAAACATGTAGAGTTTCAGTTCTCTCTGTCTCTCTCTTTGTCTTTTTCTTCTCTTACTCTTAATCATAAATTAAGATGGTTATGTTGATGTTTTCGTAGGCTTATATTATATTGCCTGTACATGTTGAGTTTAATTCTCGAAGTTCAGACGTGGTTTGAGGGCTGATGTTAAGGTTTTACAAATTGTTGTTCTGGTATATCGGTAGTTATTATCTTGAGTACCGTGCAACTTTTTTTGCATAGAGATTTAGAGAGTAATTTCATTTTTTCGTCTCGAGACTTGGATTCAAGTCTCCACTTGGAATCAGAATCCCATGTTTTTTTTTTTGATTTTGATGAACAACGACAAGGGGTCTCTCTCTCTCTCTCTCTCTCTCTCTCAAATGGGGAGTAATAATATGTACAAAAAGTTCGAGATGGACTTGAGGAAAAGAAACATCAAAAGACAAAAAACAACAGAAAACACCATACGGCTCTCATCCCCCATATCCCCACTAGGCACCCCAACAAAGAAATGCTCTCTTCCCATCCCACCTCTAGCAAGCCTATCAGCCGTACCATTAGCTTGTTTAGGGATGTGACTAGAAGAGATAGAAAAAGCTCTTGAACGGAATCTCGCTAGATCATAAAGGTGACTATATCTCCAGGCACTCGTAGAAGAAGACCTCATCCGATCAATCACAATTTGGTGGCATCTGTAGAAATCATAGCGAACACATACTTCATGCCTTCTGAAGTCCGATTGTAGATAAGGATTCTATACGAGCAGGAATGCATTCTGTGCTGTCTGGTTTGAGACGAGAGAGAGACCCAAAATCTTGGATTCCGTGCACCGGAGGTGGAAATGACTCATTTTAGTGATATCATGGATGCATTCTTCACTAATGTGTTCATGGAGATTTATACATTTGGCTTGACTGGCTCGTTCGATTGCAATGTATTGAATATTATTTTCTTC
The DNA here is from genome assembly GCA_031762675.1 of Pachysandra terminalis. Classification (NCBI taxonomy): domain Eukaryota; kingdom Viridiplantae; phylum Streptophyta; class Magnoliopsida; order Buxales; family Buxaceae; genus Pachysandra; species Pachysandra terminalis. Next base: position 12,823 of record JAUPMG010013246.1, read on the forward strand.
CACGTGTGTGTTGAGAAAATGAGTTGGCTGACAGTTTGGTGCGTGAGGGGTGGTTAGGTCGGATTTTTTCTTTGGTGTACCGTTGGAGGAGATGATAGGTGAGAATGGATGAATTTGTCATACTTGTTTTTCATCTGACTTCAGTTACTTTTTATTGCTATACCTCTTGAACAGCACATATGTGTATTTCTATCATCTAATCGTTATTCATTAAAAAAACGAAAAAAAGAAGGTAAATGGGAATGAACACGTCTAGCAATGTTGTGAAGCCAAACCAGCTCAAGGAGCTGAGACAAATGAGTTTCAAGCACAATGTAAAAATTCTAACCACAATAAAGGATCCGAGAGGGGATGGAAGGATGGAAATCCTTGAGCTTAATAAAAATAAAGGACCAAAGAGTTAGCACCTGACAATGTTTTAATTGGTAAGGCAGGAACTTACATATTAGTACATTAATCTCCACGAGAAATTAGTTGTGATGGCAATTTCAGTGGGTAGTTATATAAGTAAACTATGGTTACATCAGTATTAGCTACTTGTTTACATATCAAGATGCAAACGTGCAATACCATCGTAAGTTCCTACATATCATTCTAATACAAGGGAAACTTGATTTTAAGAAGTCTGAGGTGGTACTTCCTTCTGTTAGGCTGCTTAAGCACTACAGTTGATCTTGTTAATTGAATTTTATGGTAATTGATGAGTTTCTAAGTCCAACATTAGTGTTCTCTCTATCTCTCTCTCAAATAATGAATAAGTCCAAAGTTAATTCAGATGGCGAGTTTTTTTTTTTTTTTTTTTAAATCTTGTTGATTGGGTTACTATTCAAATCGGTTTAATGCGTAGTTATAATCTTGATTTTTTATTTTGTTGTTGATTATGCAGTTCCGGTTACCTGATATTGTTTATATATTTATTTGCTTTATACATGTTTCTTTGTGACACATATGCTACTATGAAACAATGTTATCAGAACGCTCAGGCGAGGCATTCTGGTCCCTGGCTGAATGCCCAGGCGCTTGCCCCAGAGAACCTGGTGACTTAACATAGTTAATGAAATGAAATCAATTGATTTCAGTGATATGCAATATTGTTTTATAGTAGTTTACTTCTCCACTCGTGACATCAGAATGCATGATCACACAGATCTTATTGCATTTTAAGCAGAGAGGAAGGACAAATAAACTTCCAAAGTTAGTTGTCGAAATGAGAACATAGTGTTGGAGCAAAGCTGGATAACGACATCAATTTCTGTATTCACTTTCTGCTTCTCAGGAAAAGAATCCCTAATCAGATCCATTGTTGATTGGTCTATTTGGTCGGTCATGATGATAATTGGATCATGATAAAGATGAAAATTCTTATGAGGTCTTATTTAGTTGTGAATAGAAGCCTATTGGAATAAGTGGTTGCTTAAAATACTCTTTCAAAACTTGAGTATTTTGTGACATTTTATAACCTTTTAAGATGTTGCTTATGTTCCCTAGCACCAAGAGTAAGTTCTGAGTTAAAAATCATGCTTAGGTGTGCACCTGGTTGCATAAGTAGGTGACTACTTTAGGCTTTCCAAGGTGACATATTGCCTAGCTTTGAAAATTAGCCTAGCTGCCAAGGTACCCACCTAGGCGGATCACCGTTAACAAGGTAGCTTAGAAATTTATAACAGGAAATATGCTAAGAAATGTTTATTTACTTAATGATTTGTTTATCAATCTACTTTTGTGACATTCTATTTATCACTCCGTAAAATAGTTTTTATTTTTTATTTTTTATCTTTGAAACAATCTCATTTGATGAACTTATGCTGGTTATAATAGATGATTTCTCTCTCTCTCTCAAAATCCATTGCCAATGCCCTGTGTTGCATGTCGAGTATGTGAGTCTACTGCCACTGTTTATGGAGGATGTCAAATTGTGATCGAACCTTACTATTGTCTGTTACAGCTTCCACAGCTTTCAGTGTTGCTTCATGCAAGAAATTGGGTATTGAGGAAGATATGTTGGTGTGAGTGTGGGCTGGGAACCTGGTTTTTTGGGAATTTGGTGTTTGATCATGGAGGGTATAATGGTTGTTCAGCAACACATGCAATGGATATTCATGTTTTACTTGCAAGCTTGTGGGTGCTGTGCTCGCTTAAATTAAGCATTTTCCTCTCAGTTTATTGCTCAAGCCATGGGTTGGGTGCGCTTGTTTGGAATCCTGCTGGACTGGTGATGATGGTTTCAACCTCATATCAATGTCTGTTACTAAGTTTGTAACAACTTTTGCTTTAAGATCTTAGAGCAAATCCATATGAGTTCATGGCTAGATTAAAAGAGGGAGGATTTGGAATATCTTCAAGCATTGCATTCATCAAAAAAAAAAAAAAAAAAACTTCAAGCAATAACTAGAGGATTTAGTACAGAAGAAAGGCGGTACTTTGATCATAGCTTTTGAGTTCTTAACAATAATGGGAATTATGTCAAGTTTGCTGTTCTAGGAATTTTACCCTGTTACCCCAAAACTGGTTTTTATTAAAGCTGGGAACTGTGTTGATGGTGGGCATTGTATTCTACATGTTTGATTTTCATCATCTTCAAGTATTCAGAGTACCATTAGTTGATTTCAAATTGAATTTTGAGGTTATAATAACTTGTATATAGACCTGTGGTATGGGTTATTCTGTAGAAGAATCAGTGGTTTGATATGATCTTTACAATCTTGGATCT
>JAUPMG010013257.1:0-15531 GCA_031762675.1 Pachysandra terminalis
TTCCGAGGAAAAGGCTTCTTAGATTTTCTGGAAGACTTGTGAGCAGGAGACTTAAGAGGAGGAATAGGACTATAACCATATTGTTCACAAAATTCTCCTAATTCACGTTTCCCGAACAGACGTTCTTTTTTCAATTGATTTTTAAGTTTAAGGTCATTACATAATTGACTACCAGTAAGATTAATTTGAACTATTAAATCTCCATAGGTATAATCAGTATAACTAATTGTTCCATGGGGATTTCTAGAATGTAACCGGGTTCTAACATTTTTAGCAAAAAGAGTGGGTAAACCAGAAATAAACTTTTCTTTCCAAAAAACATGATTAGGATCATCTCTTTGGAAACCTTAGTAAGAAACATATCTTTATACCACCAATGAGGATAGAGTTGAACAATGAAGATTCATTAATTGTTCCTTAATTTTATCATGATTCAAAGGATTAAACCCAACAAAGTGTCTAATAATATTAGTAATTAAGGTATAAATTGAATCTTGTATTTGATTACCATTAATATCAACAAGGGGTTGCTGATGTTCATCAGTTTTAACAGCAGTTAAAATAAGTTGTCGATCTACTAATGTGAGATAATTATCCCACCAACCTTTAAGTTGGCCAGAAAACCCACAAGTAATCATTATAGCGGCTTGGGCATCAGTATTATTTTTTAAACATACTTGAGCATACATAAGCATATGATGAACTATAATGATTATTTGATACTCAGTTAAGCCATCAATATTCCAATTATATATATGATCAGGACGATAACCACCTTGATAATATAAATCTGATAAATCTTCATATTGAGTATCTGCTATGGAAGGTCTATTATAATGGGGTTTAGTAGGTTTCCATAAATGTGGACGACTGTGATTATTATAATTAGATTGTCTAGGTTGTCTACAGAGGTCCTAGATTCGATCCAAAATAGTGTACAAAGGTCCTTGATACGATCCAAAACAGTCTACAAAGGTCCTTGATTCGATATTGAACTGTCTACAAAGGCCATTGATTCGATCCTAATTTGTTTACAAAGGTCCTGGATTTGATCCTGAACTGTCTACAAAGGTCCTTCATTCGATCCAAAACTGTCTACAAAGTCCTAGATTCGATCCTGAACTATTTACAAAGGTTCTTGATTCGATCAAAAACAGTCTACAATGGTCTTTGATTCGATCCATAACTGTCTACAAAGGTCCTTAATTTGATCATGAACTGTTTAGAAAGTTCCTTGATTAGATCATGAATTGTCTACAAAGGTCCTTGATTGAACTATCTACAAAGTTCCTTGATTCAATCCAAAACTTTCTACAAATGTCCTTGATTCGATCCTGAACTGTGTACAATGGTCCTTGATTCGATCCTGAACTGTCTACAAAGGTCTTTTATTCGATCCAAAACTGTCTACAAAGGTCCGAGATTCAATCTAAAACTGTCTAGAAAGGTGCTTGATTCGATCCAAAACTGTCTACAGAGTCCTAGATTCGATTCTGAACTATTTACAAGGTCCTTGATTCGATCTTGAAGTTTCTACAAAGGTCCTTGATTCGTTCCTAAATTTTCTACAAAGGTCCCTGAATCGATCCAAAACTGTCTACAAAGGTCCTTGAATTGATCCTGAACTGTGTACCAAGGTCCTTGAGTCGATCCTGAACTGTCTACAAAGGTCTTTGATTCGATTCTAAACAGTCTGCAAAGGTCCTTGATTCGATCCAAAACTGTCTGTAATGGTTCTTTATTCGATTATGAACTGTCTACAAAGGTCTTTGTTTCGATCCTGAACTCTTTACAAAGGTCTTGGATTCGATCCAAAACATTCTACAAAGGTTCTTGATTCGAACCAAAACTGGTTACAAAATGCTTGATTCGATCAAAAAATGTCTACAAAGGTCTTTCTTTCGATCCAGAACTGTCTACAAAGGTCCTTATTTCGATCCATAACAGTCTGCGAAGGTCCTAGATTCGATCTAAAATAGTGTACAAAGGTCCTTGATACGATCCAAAACAGTTTACAAAGGTCCTTGATTCGATCCTGAACTGTCTACAAAGGTCCTTGATTCGATCCAAAACTGTCTACAAAGTCCGAGATTCGATCCTGAACTATTTCTTAAGGTCCTTGATTTGATCCAAAACTGTCTATAAAGTCCGAGATTCGATCATTAACTGTTTACAAAGGTCCTTGATTTGATCCACAACAGTCTAAAAAGGTCTTCGATTCGATCCAAAAGTTTCTACAAAGGTCCTTGATTTGATCAGGAACTGTCTAAATAGGTCCTTGATTAGATCCTGAACTTTCTACAAAGGTCTTTGATTCGATCCTTGGCTTGATCCAAAACGTTCTAAAAAGGTCCTTTATTCGATCCTGAAAGGTCTACAATGGCTCTTGATTCGATCCAAAACAGTCTACAAAGGTCCTTCATTCGATCCAGAACTGTCTACAAAGTTCCATGAATCGATCCAAAACTGTCTACAAAGGTCCTTGATTTGATCATGAACTGTGTACAAAGGTCGTTGAGTCGATCCTGAACTGTCTACAATGGTCTTTTATTTCTTCCAAAACTGTCTACAAAGGTCCGAGATTCGATCTAAAACTGTCTAGATAGGTGCTTGATTCGATCCAAAACTATCTACAAAGTCATAGATTCGATCCTGACCTATTTACCAAGGTCCTTGATTCGATCTGGAATTGTCTACAGAGGTCCATCATTCGATCCTAAACTGTCTACAAAGGTCCCTAAATCGATCAGAAACTGTCTACGAAAGTCCTTGATTCGATCCTGAGTTGTGTACAAAAGTCCTTGATTCGATCCTGAACTGTTTACAAAGGTGTTTGATTCGATCCAAAACCGTCTATAAAGGTCCTTGATTCGATCTAAAACAGGCTACAAAATGCTTGATTGGATCCAAAAATGTCTACAAAGGTCCTTCTTTCGATCCTGAACTGTCTACAAAGGTCCTCGATTCGATCATGAACTGTATACAAAGGTCATTAATTCGATCCTGAAATGTCTACACAGGTGTTTGATTCGATCATCAACAATCAACAAAGGTCCTTAATTCGATCCTGAACTGTTCACAAAAGGCCTTAATTCGATCGAGAACTGTCAAAAAAGGTCTTTGATTCGATCCTAAACTGTCTACACAGGTCCTTCATTCGATCCTAAACAGTCTACAAAGGCCCTTAATTCGATCCAAAACTGTCTACAATGGTCCTAGATTCGATCCAAAATAGTCTACAAAGGTCCTTGTTTCGATCCAAAACAATCTACAAAGGTCCTTGATTCGGTTTTGAACTGTCTACAATGGTAAATGATTCGATCCTGAACTATTTACAAAGTTCCTTGCTTCGATCCTAAACTGTCTACAAAGGTCCTTGATTCGATCAAAAACTGTCTACAAGGTTCTTGATTCGATCCAAAATTATCTACAAAGGTCCTTGAATCGATCCAAAAATGTCTACAAAGGTCCTAGATTCGATCCAGAACTGTTGACAAGGGCCCTTGATTCGATCCTGAACTGTCTACAAAGGTCTTTGATTCGATCCAAAACTGCCCACAAACGTCCTTGATTCGATCCTGAGCTGTCTACAAAGTTCCTTGATTCGATCCAAAACTGTCTACAAAGGTCCTTGATTTGATCCTGAACTATGTTCAAAGGTCCTTGGTTAGATGCTGAACTGTCTACAAAGCTCCTTGATCCAATTCAAAACTGTCAACAATGGTCCTTGAGTCGATCCAAAACTGTCTACAAAGGTCCTTGATTCGATCCTGAACTGTGTACAATGATCTTTGATTTGATCCCGAACTATCTACAAAGGTCTTTGATTCAATCCAAAACTGTTTACAAAGGTTCTTGTTTCGATCCAAAACTGGCTACAAAATGCTTGATTCGATCCAAAAATGTCTACAAAGGTCTTTCTTTCGATCCTAAACTATCTACAAAGCTCTTTATTTCGTTCAAGAACTGTCTACAAAGGTCTTAGATTTGAGCCAAAATAGTTTACAAAGGTCCTTGATACGATCCAAAACAGTCTGCAAAGGTCCTTGATTCGACACTGAACTATCTTCAAAGGCCATTGATTCAATCCTAATCTGTTTACAAGGGTCCTGGATTCGATCCTGAACTGTCTACAATGGTCCTTGATTCGATCAAAAACTGTCTACAAAGTCTTAGTTTCGATCCTGAACTGTTTACAAAGGTTTTTGATCCGATGCAAAACAGTCCAGAAAAGTCTTTGATTCGATCCACAACTGTCTACATGGGTCCTTGATTTGATCATGAACTGTCCAGAAAGGTCCTTGATTAGATCATGAACTGTCTACAAAGGTCCTTGATTCGATCCTGAACAATCTACAATGGTCCTTGATTCGATATGAAACTTTCTAAAAAGGTCCCTAATTCGATCCTGAACGGTCTACAATGGTCATTGATTCGATCCAAAATAGTCTACAAAGGTCCTTGATTCGATCCAGAACTGTCTACAAAGTTCCTTGATTCGATCCAAAACGGTCTACAAAGGTCCTTGATTCGATCCTGAACTGTGTGCAATGGTCCTTGATTTGATCCTGAACTGTCTAACAAGGTGTTTTAATCGATCCAAAACTGTCTACGAAGGTCCGCGATTCGATCTAAAACTGTCTAGAAAGGTGCTTGATTCAATCCAAAACTGTCTACAGAGTCCTAGATTCAATCCTGAACTGTTTACAAAGGTCCTTGATTCGATCCTGAAGTGTCTACAAAGGTCCTTGATTCGATCCTAAATTTTCTACAAAGGTCCCTAAATCGATCCAAAACTGTCTACAAAGGTCCTTGATTCGATCCGGAACTGTGTACAAAGGTCCTTGAGTCGATCTTGAACTGTCTACAAAAGTCTTTTATTCGATCCAAAACTGTCTACAAAAGTTCGAGATTCGATCTAGTATGTTTACAAAGGTGCATGTTTGGATCCTGAACTGTCTACAAAGGTCTTTGATTCAATCCTAAACTGTCTGCAAAGGTCCTTGATTCGATCCAAAACTGTCTACATTGGTCCTTTATTCGATTATGAACTGTGTAAAAAGGTCTTTGATTCGATCCTGAACTGTTTACAAAGGTCTTTGATTCGATCCCAAACTTTCTACAAAGGTTCTTGATTCGATCCAAAATTGGCTACAAAATGCTTGATTCAATCAACAAATGTCTACAAAGGTCCTTATTTCGATCCTGAACTGCCTACAAAGGTCCTTATTTCGATCCAGAACTGTCTACAAAAGTCCTAGACTAGATTTAAAATAGTGTACAAAGGTCCTTGATACGATCCAAAACAGTTTACAAAGGTACTTGATTCGATCCTGAACTGTCTACAAAGGTCCTTGATTCGATCTGAAACTGTATACAAAGTTCGAGATTCGATCTTGAACTGTTTCCAAAGGTCCTTGATTCGATCCAAAACTATCTACAAAGTTTGAGATTCGATCCCGAACTGTTTACAAAGGTCCTTGATTCGATCCACAACAGTCTAAAAAGGTCTTTGATTCGATCCAAAAATTTCTACAAAGGTCCTTGATCTGGTCCGGAACTATCTAGAAAGGTCCTTGATTTGATCCTGAACAATCTACAAAGGTCCTTGGCTTGATCCAAAACGTTCTAAAAAAGTCCTTTATTCGATCCTGAACGGTCTACAATGGCCCTTGATTCGATCCGAAATAGTCAACAAAGGTCCTTGATTCGATCCTGAACTGTGTACAAAGGTCCTTGATTCGATCCTGAATTGTCTACACAGGTCCTTGATTCGATCCTAAATAGTCAACAAAGGCCCTTAATTCGACCCAAAACTGTCTACAAAGGTCCTAGATTCGATCCAAAATAATCTACAAAGATCCTTCATTCGATCCAAAACAGTCTACAAAGGTCCTTGATTCGATTTTGAACTGTCTACAGAGGTCAATGATTCGATCCTGAACTGTTTACAAAGTTCCTTGATTCAATCCTGAACTGTCTACAAAGGTTCTTGATTTGATCCAAAACTGTCAACAAGGTTCTTGATTCGAGCCAAAATTGTCTACAAAGGTCCTTGAATCAATCCAAAACTGTCTACAAAGGTCCTTGATTCGATCCAAAACTGTCTACAAAGGTCCTAGATTCGATCCAGAACTGTTTACAGGGGCCTTTGATTCGATCCTGAACGGTCTACAAAGGTCTTTGATTCGATCCTCAGCTGTCTACAAAGGTCCTTGATTCGATCCGAAACTGTCTACAAAGGTCCTTGGTTTGATCCTGAACTATCTTCAAAGGTCCTTGATTAAATGCTAAACTGTCTACAAAGCTCCTTGATTCGATCCAAAACTGTCAACAATGGTCTTTGATTCGATCCGAAACTGTGTACAAAGGCCCTTGATTTGATCATGAAATGTCTGGAAAGGACCTTGATTAGATCCTGAACTGACTACAATGGTCCTTGATTCGATCCTGAACAGTATACAAAGGTCCTTGATTCGATCCAAAACTTTCTAAGAAGGTCATTTATTCGATCCTGAACGATTTACCGTGGTCCTCGCTTCGATCCAAAATAGTCTACAAAGGTCCTTGATTCGATCCTGATATGAGGAGTACTAAAATCAATTTCTAAATCTTGAAAAGATGCATTAGAAGAGGCTGGATGGATATGATACCTAGGTTGCTCTATATTGGGAGTAGGTTGAATAAAATCTTGTAAATGTGAACTTGTGGTAGAAATAGGAATTGAAGAACAAGAATGACGAGAAGAATTTCCTAAAGTAACTTTTCTATTAGTAGAGAATTGTATTTCTATATTGCCATCAGGATGTTCAATTATATTTTCAAGAGAACTAGTAGGCAGATGAGGTACAACTGCATTTTGTAAGGTCCAACTATTAGGTAAAGTAATTTCATTCCATCTAATTATTTTTGGTGTAATTACATTATTTTTAATATTAGTTTGTATTAATGTTTTTTTTTTCCTTTAGTATCCATTTGGATAGCATTAGGACATATAGTCTTCATTGTCTTGTAATAAATGCGATAACGTAAGGCTAAATTTTTAGAGCCTAAATCCATATCAAAACCTTGAGTTTGAATATTTAGAGTGACAGTTTTTAAAATACCGGGATCATTAAGAGAAATTGAAAAATTTGGAAAACAATTAAAATAAATAGGTCCTTCAGATAAAGAAGATTCAACCAATCCTAGTAAAGAATCAGAGAAAATTCTATGTCTTTGGTCCTGGACACATGAGGATAGAAGTATTTAATCCTAATCTAGTAAGAGGTTTAATAGCAATTTGAATTAATACTATGTGTAAATATTCATATTTTTGTTTATGGATATTAATAGTATTGGAAGAAAATAATTGGAAGTTATCATGTTGATTCATAAGACTAACAGTTTTTTCGATAGTTTTTATTGAATAATCAGAGGAAAAATTAAAAGTACCTACCTTATAAATTTCTTTTATAGGAATTTTAGGAAGTTTTCAATTATGGATTTGTCTTTGAATGCTTTCATAATTTACTTCTTCAGAATTAACAGTAGTTTTGTTCACGGATGAAGGAGAGGAAGATCGAGAAAGACTTTTAGACACAGTTCTAAAAAACGTAGACATTAAAATTATTTAATCAAATGTCAACAGACCTGGTGTAATAAATGTCCACAACACGCCACTCTGGCTTCAAAGGACTATTACTGTCTGCGACTAGTTGGCAAATAATTTCGTAATCTTGTTTTAAAAACAAGGTTAAAACTTTTCTAGAAACTCCAGAGATAACAGAGAGAATATAAGGGGCTTAAAAATTATCGTAGCAATCCTTACGGAGAGACCGATAAGCAATTTGATCCGACCCGAGTGAGACAAGGGTTCGTACCCACCTTATATCTTGGTGTTATCAAAAGTAACTTAGCTCTGATACCAATTTTAAGCGCGGAACAAGATCGACAGAGATCATAACATGAAATGAAATAAAACTTGCATAAAAGATAGTACAAGATAATACTTATAGAAACTTATAGAAGCAGATTACAAATTGCACACTTGAAGGCCAGATACTCTGAAGGATTCTCAGAGGATATCCACAAATGTTCTGAACATACTCAAACTAACTCTGCCTTCTACACAGACTTATGGACTGACATATATAACCAAGCAAAAGGTAAAAGACTCCATCAAAAGATATACAAGTGGAGGGCTAAGATGCAACACTAAAAAGAGATTCGTTCAAACTAAACGACACACCGAAAGTAAATAATTCAAAAAGAAAAGCAAGACAATAAAAGAAAAAGGTGACAGCTGGGCAGCTTTTCTCTCAAGAGAGAGTAGTGATTGAAGCCAGCACATACAATATGACAAACTGTCAATAAAGCTAAAGCAAAAGAGATACCGACAAAAAGATAAAGTAAAAGTAAAAGAGAGGCATTATTGCAGTAGGTGCGCTGGATGAAGATGCGGTCGTTCAGCTACAATAATGAAGAGGTGCGTCATTGCTTGCATCAGCAACATAAGAGATATGAAATCACCGAATGCGTCAGCAAGAACATGGACCATGCAGATATTGGTGAAGTTTTGGGCCATCAGGCTGAGTTGCTTATTGAAATAGTATTGGGCCATTATTGGACTATTGAGATATTATGGACTAGAGATATCATGTCCAAAAGTAAGATTATATTGCTGTGGAGTATGGAGTGACTCAATTGGACTAGTGGATGAAGATTCATCATCAGCTGCATCAAAAAGAGCCATTAAACGGGCTTTGAGATCAGAGAGGGAAATATTAGGATTATTAAGGATAATTTGTTGTTTCAATTTTTGAAAAGTAGACAAAGGATTATCCGGAGATTTGGGCTTTGGAGTATTGATGGGTTGAAGAGGAGGATAAAGTTCTATCATTTTCTCAGGAGTAATATGAGAAATATCACACTTTGCCCACCATTTTGTCGCTATTTGTCTACAGAGATAGGGGGAATATATTCAGAATCAAAAGCATACTGCCATGCCATGATCCATGGAATAGCAAATTCTCGCATAAAATGAAGGAAAGGGAAAGGTGGATCAAGCAAGTTTGGATTATTGGTGAAAACTATTTCATAAGATTCAAAAACAGGAGGAGGAAGAAAATCAACAGAAGGTTGAGGGGAAAAAGTCTTCCACCATGCAATAAACCATGGAGGAGTAGGAGTAATTAAAGTATAAATTGAATCTTGTATAGTATTGCCATCACGATCAACAAGGGGTTGCTGATGTTCATCAGTTTTAATAGCAGTTAATATAAGTTGTCTATCAATCAGTGTGAGATAATTATCCCACCATCCTTCATGTTGGCCAGAAAAACCACAAGTAATCATTATAGCAGCTTGAGAATCGGTATTATTTTTAAGACATACTTGAGCATACATAAGCATATGATGAACTATATTGATTATTTGATATTCAGCTAAGCCATCAATATTCCAATTATATATATGATCGGGACTATAACTACCTTGATAATATAAATCTGATAAATCTTCATATTGAGTATCTGCTAATGAAGGTCTATTATAATAAGCTTTAGTGGGTTTCCATAAATGTGGACGACTATGATTATTATAATTAGATTGTCTAGGTTGTCTATGTATAGCCTGAAGCTCATCAGGAGGGTCTTGATCATTTTCGGATTCATGTGGTGACTGAGCATCAGAATCATTAGAATCATTCTTGGTTAAGGCCATAATTTGTTTACCTTTAGAAACTTGTAGTTCATCTCATTTTTTAGATAATTGGTCAATAAAATCATTACTAACATTAGTAGTAAGATTAAAATTTTAAAGTTCAATAGGTTTGATGATAGGTTTATGAGAAGAGGTAGAAGAGGTAGGAGTTTGTAAAGGATGTGGTTTATTATTATGAAACATATTTTCAAGCCTAGAGTGTAATAAATTTTCAATTCTATCTGTTTGTTGACCTATAAATTGTAAATGAAGATTTCTATATTTATTTTGTTAAATTAGAGCTGATAAATGTTCTAATTTAGGAGGTAAATCTTTGTCATGATCAGCTACTGTTGTTTTAAAAGGAGTAGCCCTATTTGTATTATTAAATATTACAGTTTTTTGAGGAGGATGAACAGATTCGATACTGTTTTTAGAAGTTTGCCATGAAGTAGTCGGTTTAGTAGTAACATTGATTTGAGGTAATTCCTCCGGATCATCTTGATTATGGAGAGAAAACCAGTGAAAGAAAGGAATATGAATTTTTAAGTTAATCATGCAATCATACCATTTTTGCCTTAAACTAGATTTTTCTTCAAATGAAAATTTTTTAAGAAATAATATTCTTTGTAACTCATGTTTAGAATGATGAAAGTCTTTTCTTAATAAATCTTTATTTAATTGAAAATCATCATTTAGGGGAAAAAGTCTTCCACCATGCAATAAACCATGGAGGAATAGGGTCAGTAAAACCGGGAGAAAAGAAAATAAACCAAGAGTGTTTGTAGTACTTATTTTGGAACCAGAATATATTGAACCAGGCATTAACATATTCCCAAAAGGAATAAGGGATTCGATGAATATTAGAACCATATTGATTTTGATGTAGGATTTTGACAGTATTGATATCACCCCAGGTATAACGATTAATAATACGGATGATTTTAAGCTTAGAATAAGCAACAGAGTGAGGATCATCAGGATTTGAATTATGAACAATTTCAGCTGAACGGGTTTCGATTAAAATGTCTTCAAAGAATTTATGATTTTTAGATGGTATAAAGATATGTTTCTTACAAAGGTTTTCCAAAGAGATGATCCTAATCATGTATTTTGGAAAGAAAAATTTATTTTTGGTTTACCAACCCTTTTTGCTGAAAAAGTTAGAACCTGATTACGTTCTCGAAATCCCCAAGGTACAATTGATTATACTGATTATACCTATGGAGATTTAATAGTTCAAATTAATCTTACTGGTAGTCAATTATGTAATGATCTTAAACTTAAAAATCAAATGAAAAAAGAACGACTTTTAGGTAAACGTGAATTAGGAGAATTCTGTGAACAATATGGTTATAGTCCTATTCCTCCTCTTAAGTCTCCTAATCACAAGTCTTATAGAAAATCTAAAAAACCTTTTCCTAGAAAAAATTATTCTACTTCTAAAAAACCTTATCAATCTACTCCACCATCTAAATCTTTTTAAATCTCGTAAACCTAAGAAAGCTTCTACTTCCAAACCCCCTGTCTGTTTAAAATGTGGTAAAGTAGGTCATTATCAAAACTGTCTAAAAAGTCCATTGTAAAACTTTTTTTAAAGGTTTATAATTAATTACTAATCTAGGGACGCCTCTTTCAATCTCTGCGGCTTTATAAACATAAAATGCAGAGCAATTCCATGGCGAATAACTAGGGCGTATTAACTTCTTTTGGAGAAGATCAACTATTTCTTTTTTGCAATGTAATACTAAATCTTTATTCATTTGAATAGGCCAGGCTTTAGAAGGAATTTGAGATTCTTCAAAATCATTAATATAAGGAAGAGTGACTATATGTTTTTTACGTTCCCAAAAAGCATTAGGAATATCAGAACAAATTTCTTTATTTAATTTAGTTTGAAATTCATGAAGTTGTTTTTCAAACCTAGAAGTTTCTAAAGGTCCTTGATTCGATCCAAAACTGTCTACAAACTCCGAGATTCGATCATTAACTGTCTACAAAGGTCCTTGATTCGATCTACAACAGTCTAAAAATGTCTTCGATCCGATCAAAAACTTTCTACAAAGGTCCTTGATTTGATCAAAAACTGTGTAGAAAGGTCCTTGATTAGATCCTGAACTGTCTACAAAGGTCCTTGAAAAGATCATGAACAATCTACAAAGGTACATGGCTCGATCCAAAACGTTCTAAAACGGTCCTTTCTTCGATCCTGAACGGTCTGCAATGGCCCTTGATTCGATCCAAAACGTTCTAAACGGGTCCTTTATTCGATCCTAAACGGTCTACAATGGCCCTTGATTCGATCTAAAACAGTCTACAAAGGTCCTTGATTCGATCCTGAACTGTGTACAAAGGTCCTTGATTCGATCCTGAATTGTCGACAAAGGTCTTTTATTTGTTCCAAAACTGTTTACAAAGGTCTGAGATTCGATCTAAAACTGTCTAGAAAGGTGATTGATTCGATCCAAAACTATCTACAAAGTCCTAGATTCGATCCTGAACTGTTTACAAAGGTCCTTGATTAGATCTTGAAGTGCCTACAAAGGTCCTTGATTCGAACCTAAATAGTCTACAAAGGTCCTTGAATCGATCAGAAACTGTCTACGAAGGTCCTTGATTCAATCCAAAACTGGCTACAAGGTCCTTCTTTCGATCCTGAACTGTCTACAAAGGTTAATGATTCGATCATGAACTGTATACAAAGGTCATTGATTCGATCTTGAAATGTCAACAAAGGTGTTTGATTCGATCCTCAACAATCAACAAAGGTCCTTAATTCGATACTGAACTGTTCACAAAAGTTCTTAATTCGATCGAGAACTGTCAACAAAAGTCCTTGATTCGATCCTCAACTGTCTACACAGGTCCTTGATTCGATCCTAAACAGTTTACAAAGGCCCATAATTCGATCCAAAACTGTCTATAAAGGTCCTAGATTCGATCCAAAATAGTCTACAAAGGTCCTTAATTCGATCCAAAACAGTCTACAAAGGTCCTTAATTCGATTTTGAACTGTCTCCAAAGGTCAATGATTCGATCATGAACTGTTTACAAAGTTCCTTGATTCGATCCTGAACCGTCTACAAAGGTCCTTGATTCGATCCAAAACTGTCTACAAGGTTCTTGATTCGATCCCAAATTTTCTACAAAGGTCATTGAATCAATCCAAAACTGTCTACAAAAGTGCTTGATTCAATCCAAAAATGTCTACAAAGGTCCTAGATTCGATCCAGAACTGTTTACAAGGGCCCTTGATTCGATCCTGAACGGTCTACAAAGGGTTTTGATTCGATCCAAATTTGCCTACAAAGGTCCTTGATTCAATCCTGAGCTGTCAACAAAGTTCGTTGATTCGATCCAAAATTGTCTACAAAGGTCCTTCATTTGATCCTGAACTATCTTCAAAGGTCCTTGATTAGATGCTGAACTGACTACAAAGCTCCTTGGTTCGATCTAAAACTGTCTACAATGGTCCTTGATTCGATCCAAAACTGTCTACAACGATCCTTGATTGGATCTTGAATTGTGTACAAAGGTCTTTGATTCGAACCTGAACTGTCTACAAAGGTCTTTGATTCAATCCAAAACTATCTACAAAGATTCTTGATTCGATCCAAAACTGGTTACAAAATTCTTGATTCGATCCAAAAATGTCTAGAAAGGTCCTTCTTTCGATCCTGAACTATCTACAAAGGTCCTTATTTCGTTCCAGAACTGTCTACAAAGGTCCTAGATTCGATCCAAAATAGTGTACAAAGGTCCTTGATACGATCCAAAACTGTTTACAAAGGTCCTTGATTCTATACTAAACTGTCTACAAAGGCCATTGATTCGATCCTAATCTGTTTACAAAGGTCCTGGATTCGATCCTGAACTGTCTACAAAGGTCTTTGATTCGATCCAAAACTGTCTACAAGGTCCGAGATTCGATCCTGAACTGTTTACAAAGGCTCTTGATTCGATCGAAAATAGTCTACAACGGTCTTTGATTCGATCCAAAACTGTCTACAAAGGTCCCTGATTTGATCATGAACTGTATAGAAAGGTCCTTGGTTCGATCTTGAACAATTTACAAAGGCCCTTGATTCGACCCGAAATTTCTAAAAAGGTCCCTTATTCGATCCTGAACGGTCTACGTTGGTCGTTGAATCGATCCAAAACAGTCTACAAAGGTCCTTGATTCGATTCAGAACTGTCTACAAAGTTCCTTGATTCGATCCAAAACTATCTACAAAGGTCCTTGATTCGATGCAGAACTGTGTATAATGGTCCTTGATTCGATCCTTAACTGTCTACAAAGGTCTTTTATTCGATCCAAAACTATCTACAAAGGTCCGAGATTCAATCTAAAACTGTCTAGAAAGGTGCTTGATTCGATCCAAAACTGTCAACAGAGTCCTTGATTTGATCCAGAACTGTTTACAAAGGTCCTTGATTCGATCCTGAAGTGTCGACAAAGGTCCTTGATTCGATCCTAAACTGTATACAAAGGTCCATGAATCGATCCAAAACTGTCTACAAAGGTCCTTGAGTCGTTCCTGAATTGTCTACAAAGGTCTTTTATTCGATCCAAAATTGTCTACAAAAGTTCCAGATTCGATCCAAAACTGTTTACAAAGGTGCTTGATTCGTTCCTTAACTGTCTACATAGGTCTTTGATTCGATCCTAACTATCTGCAATGGTCCCCGATTCGATCCAAAACTGTCTACAATGCTCCTTTATTCGATTATGAACTATGTACAAAGGTCTTCGATTCGATCCTGAACTGTTTACAAAGGTCTTTGATTTGATCCAGAACTGTCTACAAAGTTCCTTGATTCGATCCAAAACTGTCTACAAAGGTCCCTGATTCTATTCTGAACTGTGTACAAAGGTCCTTGATTCAATCCTGAACTGTCTACAAAGGTCTTTTATTTGATCCAAAACTGTTTACAATGGTCTGAGAGTCGATCTAAAACTGTCTAGAAAGGTTCTTGATTCGATCCATAACTATCTACAAAGTCCTAGATTCAATCCTGAACTGTTTACAAAGGTCCTTGATTCGATCCTGAATTGTCTACAAAGGTCCTTTATTCGATCCTAAACTGTCTATAAAGGTCCCTGAATCGATCAGAAACTATCTACGAAGGTCCTTGATTCAATCCTGAACTGTGTACAAAGGTTCTTGATTCGATCCTAAACTGTTTACAAAGGTCTTTGATTCGATCCAAAACTGTCTATAAAGGTCCTTGATTCGATCTAAAACTTGCTAAAAAATGGTTGATTCGTTCCAAAAATGTTTATGAAGGTCCTTCTTTTGATCCTGAACAGCCTACAAAGGTCCTTGATTCGATCATGAACTGTATACAAAGGTCATTGATTTGATCCTGAAATGTATACAAAGGTGTTTGATTTGATCCTCAACAATCAACAAAGGTCCTTAGTTCGATCCAGAACTGTTCACAAAAGTCCTTAATTCGATCTATTGTTGTAAACAAAGGTCCTTGATTCGATCCTGAACTATCTACACTGGTCCTTGATTAGATCCTAAACAGCCTACAAAGGCCCTTAATTGGATCCAAAACTGTCTACAAAGGTCCTAGATTCGATCCAAAATAGTCTACAAGGTCTTTGATTCGATCCAAAACAGTTTACAACGGTCCTTGATTCGATTTTGAACTGTCTACAAAGGTCAATGATGATCCTGAACTGTTTACATAGTTCCTTGATTCGATTCTGAACTGTCTACAAAGGTCCTTGATTCGTTCCAAAACTGTCTACAAGGTTCTTGAATCGATCCAAAATTTTCAACAAAGGTCCTTGAATCGATCCAAACTGTCTACAACGGTCCTTGATTCGATCCAAAACTG
>JAUPMG010013268.1:0-15531 GCA_031762675.1 Pachysandra terminalis
AAAGGGAAAGAGGGAAAGAGAAAAGGGCTTTTCGCGGAATGAAGAATAAAAGGTTTTGCTCGGCGGTTGTTAACAAACCGCCGAGCAATATAATTTCTCGGCGTTTTCAATTAACTTGTCGGCTATGCGTACATATTTCTCGGCAATCTTAATATAACTGCCGTATATACACTAGACATTTATCAGCGAGGTTTTAACACCGCCGACTAATACACATAGTTGCTTGGCGGTGTTTTGCAAACACTGCCGGCAATAGACCAGATTAGTGGCGTAGCCTGAAAATGTATATCACGGCGAGGGTTAATACACCGCCGCTCAAGACCCATCATATATCGGCGGTATGACAGCACCGCCGACCATAATTACATTATCGGCGATAAATATCAGAACAGCCGCTAAAGGAATAATTATGGCGGGAAATTTCGCGCACGAAGAGGAATTGCTCGGCGGTTGTAAAAACACCGCCGGGACTATGTCATTACCGCAGGATTTTTATCCACGAAATAGATGTCTTGGCGGTTTAATAAAAATCGCTGAGTAAATATTATTAGCTGGCGGTTTTTATTGAACCGCCGTTACTTACCGCCGGTAAAAACCCATTTTTTTTGTAGTGATTTGTTAGTTGTTGTAATTTACATTTCAAGGCTTGTGATCTTCAATTTCTAAGGTATGTTCTTGGCTTAGTACTTCAAAATACTTCATTTAATTTTATCTTCAATAAATTGCTTATTAATGGTCGGTTAAACCGCCTCATTATTTACCATGCTTTATTACAAGTTTTCATAGATTAGATTTATAGATTTATCTAATCGTTTTCTTATGGTCGGTTCATCCGTCTCATTTACTGCTTTATTTATCGATTTACTTAATAGCTTTATTTCATTGCTTTCCATAGAATAGTTTTTTAAAACTCCCTGAAAATTTGTTTTAAATTCTTCACCTCTTCTCTATTAATAAAACTTGAATCTTTAAACACGAGCTTTATATAAGCATACCCTCAGTCCTCGTGGATTCGATACCCCACTCGACTGTAGTCGCTAGTATTGTTAATCGAAGATATTTTCATTAGCGGTTTTTACGTCGTTGGATTTACGCTATCAAAAACCTCTCTGATTAACTATATTAGCAAGTACAGTGGAGTAGGGTATCAAATCCACGAGGACTGGGGGTATCCTTGTATAAAGCTCCCGTTTAAAGATTAGATTTTTATTAATAGAGAAGAGATGAAGAATTTAAATCCATTTTTTTAGAGAGTTCAAAAAACTATTTTATGGAAAGCAATGAAATAAAGCTATTAAGTAAAGCGGGTAAATAAAGTGGTAAATGAGGCGGACGAACCGGCCTTAGGAAAACGATTTGATAAAGCTATAAATCTAATCTAAGAAAACTTGTAATAAAGCATGGTAAATAATAAGGCGGTTGAACCGACCATTAATAAGCAATTTATTGAAGATAAAATTAAATGAAGTATTTTGAAAAACTAAGCCAAGAACACGAAGAAAATATCTTAGAAATTGAAGATCACAAGACTTGAAATGTAAATTACAACAACTAAGAAATGAAATCAATAATTTAAAACAAACTAGAACTAAGAAGGGAAAAACTAGGTAAGTCTTGAACTAAGGGGGTGAGGAGGTATTTATAGGATTCAAAAACAGATATTTTAATGCCCAAAGCCGACTTGGGAAAGTGGGGATAGTGGGCTTTCAAGTGGGTTTGTGGGCTTGCAAGTGGCCTTTCTGTCCAGTTCACGATTTTGGCCATATCGCCTTCATCCGATATCCAATTCAGGCGATTCAAAATGCGTTGGAAATATATTTAAACAGTCTACAATACATCTAGAAATATCTGTTCTCCAATTCGGATATTTACGAGCCCAAATATAACCCTCAATTTTCTATTCTGCACCATCTCATGCCTTCCTTTAGCACTTTAATTGCTTCCCAAAGTCAAAATTTGATGATATTGACTTCTGAAAACCTATAAAAATAAAAAACAAGACAAAACATCAAATTAACATGAAACTAAGGTCTAGTATGTGCGAGGTAAGGGGTAGAAATGTGGCTCAAAACTACACTTTTCAGTGTGAATCAACACCCCCAAACTTACATATTGCCAGTCCCTTAGCAATACAAAAACTGAAAATAAAACTAAACATTTTATATCCATCTGTCATGGGATGTACGATTGCATTTAGCTTATGCAATAAGCCTTTTAAACCCCTAGGAATCCTTAATGGACGAGTAAAGTCTCGTGTGGGTTTAATAGAATGCTACCCACAAACATTAATCCATAATCATGTTATCAAAGAAAATAAAGGCTCACAGGAAAGAAATAGTTCACGTTCATTAACAAATTTAAAATAAAGAACTCTTATCTTCAAAATTTTCAAAAATACAAAGTCTAAATACTTACAAATAACTAGCTAAGAAATCAAAGAGTGCAAGTGAAATTAACACATAATTATGAGGTTTCAACTAGATTCTAATATGCATGACTCATCATCTCAACCTTACCGGTATTCCCTACCAAGATAAACAACCAAGGCATTATATATATTTTTCAATATTGTTTTGTTTTTTTTTTTTTTAACAATTGACCATGCAATGCTTAGCTCCATTAAGCTTTTCTAATTGACCCTAGTAACGAGTGTTAGGCCAGTGACACCCAAACTAGACGATTTTAGGGCACTAAGTGTAGAACACCTTTGAAGGCTTACTTACTTAGGTCCAAAAGGCTACGAAACTAAACTGGATGTTTTATTAACCAACCTGAACTCTTTACCTTTTGACCCAAACACTTACTGCTTTTCAAGGAAAAATGCCTGGTTACTCGGAAAAGAACTTAGAATGATCAATTATAACATATATGTATATATATATATATATTGCCAAGTCATCTAACAGGTTAAGCATCAGAAATCAAGACTCTGAACCGAACAAAATCAGTTTCTCATTTCATACCTCACAAACTAAGTGTTAATGTGTTCATGATAAGCTCAACATGTGATTCCTTAAATAAGACAAAGATAAATAACCAGACTCAGTTTTCTTAATGAATTGATCACGTGTTCAAAAATTTATATTCGCTGATGAAATTGAATAAAAACTTAAAGTTAGCCTACTTTTCTTTTGAAAAGTTTTTCATATAAACACAAATGACTTCTCACCCCTAAACTTAAACTGGACATTGTCCTCAATGCGAGTTAGGCAAAAGCAATAATAAATGAATGACTGGAGTTAAATGAACAATATTACCTCAGTCCGAAACTCAAAAGGCGGGGTACAAAAATTTGGGAAGGGGAAGAAATAACACCCAAACTAGAAATTTGTGAAACCTAAAAATATGAAAATAACAAGAAACATGGGTTGCCTCCTAGAAGCGCTAAGTTTAACGTCTTCAGCTAGACGAATATCCATTAAGAATAAACTAGATCAACTAGATCTATTGTCGCGCCCCAAATCTGAGATATGGGATCTCGAGGATTCCAAGGAACTGACCTTCAGACCCAGCACATGGATAAGGATAACCAACCACAATATCAACCCTCACCTGGTTGAATCAGAGTCTCAACAGAATATAAACACCAACGGAAGTCTCTCAAATTTAAAACCATAGCCCAACCAAAACTAAGTTGAGCATTAACCCACAGTATAGTAATAAAATCTAAAAGATCTCTATTACAAATTTCTGCCCTTCATAGGGTCAAACCAAAGTAAATGAAATAAAATAAAGTCAAATAGTCTCAAAAGCCAAAGTGTCTCAAACACCATTTCCAGAAGCCATCTAGGACTCAGACAATCCGATTACCTGTAGAGACAAGCATCAGCTGAAGCTTAGTAGAGAAATCCAATGAGACTGCAATATCTACTTTTATGCATGAACGACCATACGATTCATTACATACATTTCACCCAACAGATGATAACACAGTCCAATGTATTTAAACATAACATCATACTAAATCTCATATACTAGTATGAATAATACAATCATCTTATGAAATCATTATTCACATGAAAATCATACGACACCAAGTCATAATAAGTCAACAGTCACTAATCCCATAGTCCGACTATGTCCATGCTACCCACATGATCTCATCATGTTTAAACATATTCTACATGGTCCAACCATATTCCAAACGAAACAGACATACATGCATACACACGGTCCCACCATGTAACACAACAACAAAGATTACAACAATCACATAGTTTCACTATGTTTCACAACAACACTACATTGTCCCACCATGCTACAGCCAATCAACACATAAACAAATACCACATGGTCCCACCATGCTACGACCAATCAAACACATAAACAAACACCACTTAGTCCCACCATGCTACGGCCAAGTAACCACAAGGTCCCACATTGCTACGACTAGTAACCACGAAAGTACATATCAAATATCATACACACAGTCTAACTATGTTCACAATAATATCCACATAACCATTCTTTTAGGGACTTGCACCTACGGAGGAAGCCACCTGTATAAACCTTTCCTTTAGGGACTTTCACCCACGGTGGAAACACACCTATAACCACATGGTCCTACCATGCTACAACCAATCCACCACAAAGTCCCACCTTGCTATGACCAATGCGACCCAATCACAATCAATTCAGGCATGTCATAATGAATATGCACCACAGTCAATTCAAACACAAGTGCAATGCAATGTAGGGTGTAACCAGGCCTAGCCCAATTACGTGTTCATTTCAACTCACGACCATACAAGCCATCCTTTTAGGGACTTGCACCCACGGTAGAAACACCATTCCAATTCCTTAAGAGACTTTCACTTACGGTGGAATACACCAGTAACACGCTATACTTTTAAAGACTTTCACCAACGGAGGAAGCCACCTGTACCATTCATTTAGGGACTTGTACCCACGGTGGAAACACACATGTATTAGTAACCTTTCTTTTAGAGACTTGAACCCATGGAGGAAAGCCACCACTCTTATTCCTTAAGAGACTTGCACTCACGGTGGAATAAACTAGTATTCTCGCATTCCGTTTAGGGACTTGCACCCACGATGGAAGCTCACCTGTAACTAGACCTTCCTTTAGGGACTCTCACCCACGGTGGAATACACCCATAACAAACCTTTCCTTTAGACGGTGGAATACACCCTTACCATGCCTTATCTTTAGGGACTATCACCCATGGTGGAAGCTCACCCATCCAGATCACAAATTCTTGTCATTCAAATACAAACATCATACACAGTCATAGATACTCACAGTACCCGAATTCAAGTCAAACATCATCAAGGTCAAACACAAGTCTTACAGAAGTCAACCCAAGTCAAACCTAAGTCAACATTGGATGCTAGAAGCACCATCAACCAATCCAGTCCTACATGACCAATTCTAATCATACTAATCCTATCTTGAGGTCCTATGATCATATCCAAAACCTCCGATTATACCATTCAAATTAGTCCGATAATCCTGGATTTTGGACATTCTCCTACACTTTTCATGATTCGACAAATTCTAGATCTTTTGCACACAAACCAACTATACAGGTATGTGCACAACTCAATAGGGGACTTACTCCTAAAATTTGAAGTCATTTGGACTTCAGTATCTACTCGGTAGCTACCGAGACTCCTATTGAGATCCTCGGTAGCACTCCTACTGAGCCTCAGTAGCAAGTCCAGAGAGTTGGATTTTCTAGGGGCTTTCGGTAGATACTCGATAGCTGCCGAGACGGGTACCGAATGACAAATTTAGTCAATTTCTGGGTTTTCTTCTTGGGCTTCGTGCCTCTACTCAAAAATAGTATTTTCTAAGATTTTAATAATCATATTTCAATCTCTAAAACCTATTCATATGATCCATACATCAAACACATAAAAGCTGTATTGTTCTATAGATTTAAACAAGTAAATCTATTAAATACAATATTAGATCTAAGAACATGTTTACAATCTTTATGAACATATGATAATACAGGAAAACACAGAAACATTTGTTCAGCATATAAATCAAATAAACAATATAGCATGCATCCTTTCTAGTTTCTCTGGATCTTAGATCTATCATGCTTTCACATCAAGAACATGCATTCCATGTATATCTATAGTATTGGAATCATTCATAAAACTAGTTACCGTAAAAACGCAGGAATCTCTACCTCGTTTACCGGTTCTCTAATCCAGCCTAATATCGGCCTTCATCAATCTGCTCTTGTCTCTTCAAATGCTGGTTGGTCAAGGTTCTCTTCCCTTTGTCCCCGTCTTCCAACCAATCATCGTCATCCTCGCTCTCTTCATGACCATCGTACCCAATCTCTTCCTCGTCCTCACTTTCTTTCTTCTTCTTTAGTATCCTAGCTCTCTTCCTTTTACAACACAACTTCTTCTTTTTCTTCCTTTTCCTTTTTCCTTTAGATCTCTTCATGGTCTAGTTTTTCTGCAACCCTAAAATCTACACCTCTCTTTCTTCTTCCTTGATTTGGATGTCCCACACCTAGAGAATACTTTCTCTCTCCTTCCTAGCTTCTAGGTCTCCTAACCCAACTTGAACTCTATCAGTTAATTATTTTGATTCAAATTAGTTTAGTTTAAATTTCAAACAGTAGAGAATCATTCATATGATAGTTTAAGTTGTTTATTTCCTTAATTAACCTTACTTTAATTATAATTATCTATTTAAATCCTAATGGACTTTTAGTTGGTTTTGGGCCCCATTCGAATTCTTTAGTGTTCTAGTCCATATAGATTAAAATTCCAGCCCAATTAATTAATTCTTGATTAATTAGGTAATTGTCCCATAGCTTTTCATTATTATTAATTAGTCCAATCCTACCTTGCATCTTTCATTAAATACCCAGTGTATAATTAGTAGATTAATTAGGATTTAATCTATAAATATTCCAGTTGGTTCCGGGTCACTACATCTATCATATCAACTTGGACAAACTCAAGCTCATAAAAAGGTTTGACACGCTAACCATTGACCTGAATTCTAGACCCATCAGTTGGATTTTCAAGGGTAATAGATCCATAAGGAGTGACAGAATGAACAATGAATGGACCTGACCAACGAGTCTTTAATTTTCCAGGAAACAAGTGTAACCTAGAATTATACAAGAGGAATTTTTGGACTGGCACAAACTCTTTCCTTAAAATATTTCTGTCATGGATCCGTTTCGTTTTCTCCTTATATGCTTTAGACTTTTTTTTTTTGGAAAAGGTAAATTCTGAAATATATAAAGAAAAGAAAGAAATAATAGCAGAACGGGGTAGGGTCATGCCAATCCAGCTCGGATTAGCAAACAACGAGTACAAGATGGAAAACACTTAGGCAACATGCCCATACATCACATAGGAACGCACCCACGGCAGGGCCACCACTTACACCCTAGGAAAGACAAAACAACAAATAAGCACAACTAACTCGGGGCAACAGTTATCAGGAGCAAATGGAGTGCCCCTAACATCAGGAAGAGAGCCATCAAAAGACCAGGCTTGAGCCACACCACCACCCAGAATGACACCTAGGAAAGGGTAACACATTCAAGCGCATCAAAAACAGTAACCCAACAGCGACAAAGAAAGAGTAGCGAATCAGCGCAAATAGAAGAACATCAGCAACAACAGCACAACCCAACGGGGGGGGGGGGGACACCACGCACAGATTCAAGTCCAAGCCAAGAGCAAACATCGCAGATCTAGCACAACATCATATCAGATCTGAGACAGATAGAGCAGCAGATGATCACAAGAAGAAACGGGGCTCCAAGTGATCAGCACAGTCATTAGGGGCGATAGTAAGCAACCAACAACAATCACAGCAGTAGCCAAGAGAACCAGCAGCAAGGAGAACATAGCAACCATCCAAGGCCTAACAGCAAGGAGAGGAAGATAACACAGGAAGCACTCAAGCACTCACACACTCACACACACATCCACTCCCACCTACGCACACAAACTCCACCCACACACACACATCCAAGTCAAAGCAAAGTTGAAACTCCCACATCTCTAATCACAGAATAGGCAGCCCAGATCCGAAATAGGGTATACACACACACACGAAGGTTAGGGAAGCAAGAGACCAGCATAGGTATCAAGGACTACAAGAAAATAAGGTCCCAGCAACAGTCACAATAGCCAATCAAGGGAGCCAACATCAAGGAATGGAAACCAGCACTAGATCCATACCCGGCCTCATCCACCTAAGATCTGAAGTAGGTCCTGCCTTTAGCATCATTTTCAAGAAGAATTCTTACTTCTTCAGGTAATTCCTGATCATTAAAGATCTTCAGTTCATCTGAATTAGTTTCAAAGCTGTCCAAGAAATCAACTATTGTATTTGTTTCCCGAACTACAAGAAACACAAAGTACTCTTGGATCAAACGGAGGAGATTTTTGATCTTTACCCAGATAGCCCTGAGCTGTCAAGGTATATTCATCACCTCATGAGTATTAATCAAGCTAATCGCTGTTTGGGAGTCAGAAGCAACTCTTAGCCTTTCAATTCTAAGGTTCACAACAGACTATATGCCGATATGAATGGCAAGCAATTCATGATTCAGAATCTGATCGGGTTAAGGTTAATCGCAAATCCAACCTTAACCAACCCACGATAGTCTCTGATAATTCTGCCTACTCCAGTTTCGTACCCCAAGTCCGAGATATGGGATCTCTAGGATTCCAAGGAACCGACCTACGAACCCACCGCGTGGATACGGATGAACAGCCACAACATCAACCCTTACCTGGTTGAATCAGAGTCTTAACATAATAAATACCAGCGGAAGTCTATAAAAATTAAAACCATAGCCCAACCAAACATGTTGAGCTATCAACCCACAATCATGAGTAATAAAATCTATAAGATCTCTATTACAACATTCGCCCTTCATAGGGTCAAACCAAATAATATGAAATAAAATAAAGTAATGTCAATGTAGTCTCAAAAATAAAAGTGTCTCTAATACCATCGCCAAAGGCCAGCCAGGACTAAGACCATCCGATCACCTGTAGAGATAAGGATCAACCGAAGCCTAGTAGAGAAATCCTACGAGATGACAGTACCTACTTTTATACATGTAAATCAATACAGTTCATTTCATGCATTTCACCCAACATATACTATCACAGTCATACGTATATTAATCATGTCATCACACTAAGTTTCACATACTAGCATGAATATTATGTTCATCATGTAAATCACAGTTCACATGGAAACCATACCATATCAACAATAATCACCAATAGTTCATAATCCCCATAGTCCCACTATGTTAAGATAACCTACATGATCCCATCATGTTCAAGCAGATTCCATATGGTTCCACCATGTTCCAAACAAACAATCATACAAGTGTACACATGGTTCCATCATGTTACACACCAACAAAGTCACAACAGCCACATAGTCTAACTATGTTCCACAACAAGCATCACATGGTCCCACCATGCTACGACCAATCAACATACAGAAATATACCACATGGTCCCACCATGCTATGGCCACATAACTATAAAAACACGTATCACATATCTAGCACATAACCATTCCTTTAGGGACTTGCACCCACGAAGGAAGTCTCCTATACCATTCTTTTAGGGACTTACACCCATGATGGAAACACACCCTTATGCACATAAGCAAACACATAGCAAACACATAGTATCACTATAATCACAAGCAACAACATATCACCATTCCTTTAGGGACTTTCACCCATGGAAGAAGCCACCTATACAATCCTTTCCTTTAGGGACTTGCACCTACAGTGGAAACACACCTGTAACCACAAGGTCCCACCTTGCTACGACCAATGCGACCTAATCACAATCATTCACAATCAAAGTAATAATGTATATGCAACACAGTCAGGTCAAATACAATGCAATGCAATGCAAGGTATGATCCAAGCATGGAGTGAAATGAGATGCAGTGCAATGCAGGGTGTCACCAGGCCTCGCCCAGTCACATGCTCATTCCAACTCACGACCATACGACCCATCCTTTTAGGGACTTGCACCCACGGTAGAAACACCATTCTTATTCCTTAAGAGACTTTAACTCATGGTGGAATACATTAGTAACATGCCATACTTTTAGGGACTTTCACCCACGGAGGAAGCCACCTGTCCATTCATTTAGGGACTTTCATCCACCGAAGAAGCCACCTGTATCAATAACCTTTTCTTTTAGGGACTTTCACCCACGGAGGAAAGCCACCATTACTATTCCTTAAGAGACTTGCACTCACGGTAGAATACACTAGTATACTTGCATTCCGTTTAGGGACTTGCACCCACGGTAGAAGCTCACCTGTAACCAGACCTTCCTTTAGGGACTCTCACCCACGGTGGAATACACCGATACCAAATCTTTCCTATAGGGACTTTCACCCATGGTGGAATACACCCTTACCATGCATTACCTTTAGGGACTTTCACCCACGGTGAAAGCTCACCTATCCATGTTCTTACCTTTAGGGACTTTCACCCATGGTGGAAGCTCACCTATCCACAACACAATCTCAAGTCAATTAACACAAACATCACACACAGTATTGGATACTCACAGTACCCTCAATCAATCATCACATTCAAGTCAACATCATCAAATTCACACCTAAGTTACACAAAAGTCAACCCAAGTCCAACCTAGGTCAACATTGGATGCTAAAAGCACTAATCACCCGATCTAGTGCTGCATGACCAATTCTAACCATACTAGTCTTGTATTGAGGTCCTAAGACCTTATCCAAACCTTGAGTTGATAACACCTCATATTCCATCCCAATCTGTCTGATAATTCTGAGTTTTGGATCTTCACCTACATTTTCTATGGTTCGTCCAATTCTAGACCTTTTGCACACAAACCAACTATACAGGTATGTGCATAACTTAATGGGGGTCCTCCCCATAAAATTTGGAGTGCATTGGACTTCGGTAGCTGCTCGGTAGCTGCCGAGTTTCCTACTGAGGGTTTCGGTAGCTCAGCTGTCGAGGCTCGGTAGCTGGTCCAGAGAGGATTCACTTTTTCTCAATTTCGGTAGCTACTCGGTAGCTGCGACTATCCTACCGAGAGGCTCAGTAGCACTACTATCGAGGCTCGGTAGCATGTTCAGAGAACAAACATTTTTGGTTGTCTTTGGTAGCTGCCAAGACTGCTGCCAAACATAGAAAACTCAGCCATTTTATGGATTTCTTCTAGTGCTACGTACCTCTAATCAAACCTAGTGAGTTCTAAGTCCTTAGCAATCAAAAACAAGTCTCGAAAACCTACTCATGTAATCAAAAGAACAAAGACATAAACCTATAGTATTTCTATGGATCTAAACAAGTAAATAACTTGTTTTCAATTATAGATCTAAACGCATAAATGTGATTCATAAGAACTTATAAAAACACGTGAAACACAACAACACATGTAACATGGAAATCTTACAACATGACTATATTCCTTTTGTTTATATAGATCCTAGATCTAATCATGTTAAACATACTAGAACATACAACCTCCTATAACTATAGCATTGAGATCATCCATAAAATCAGATACAGTATAACCATAGGAATCCCTACCTCGTTTACGCAGAGTTGATCATGGTTGATTACATCAATACGGATCACCCAGATCTTCTTTTCCTTCTTCTTCTTCTTCTTCTTCTTCTTCTTCTTCTTCCCAAACTAGATTTCTGCAAACCCTTTTTCTCTTTCTCTCCCTTTCGTTTGATCGTGTGAGACAGTTTCTCTCAACTCCTTTGGTTCATACTTGAATTAGTAGGAGAATCCATTATCTCTTTAAATTCAAATAAAGTAGTAAATGTCTAAAGTGTCCTTAGCTTGTCTCATGGGCCTATTCGGCCAGCCCTCCAGTCCATTAGTTGTGTTGGATTGGGTCCAAGCCCAATACACCTAATTCACAAAATATCATAATTAATCACTAATTTTTCTTATTGATACATAGGTCCAATCCAGTCCTTTATAATATCAATTAAACCCTAAGGCTTTAATTAGGATTAGCTATCATTTAACAATTAAATTAAATGATAGGGTCAAGGTCACTACATTTTCCCCCTTTAGCATATTTTGTCCTCGAAATTAAATACATACCTCGGTCACCGAATAGCGTCGGGTATCACCTTCGAATCTCTGATTCCACTTCCCATGAAGCTTCTGCTATTTCCGGTCCATGATTCTTACCGGCACTTCTTCATATGTCTCATCGTCTCTAATCGGTAAATCAGTCCAGTCAATGACGTGAGTAGGATCTGGTTCATACTTCCTAAGCATAGAGACATGGAAGACATTGTGGATTGCTCCCAACTGGTATGGCAAGGCTAAGCGGTATGCCATCTTACCGATGCGTGCTAACACCTCGAAGGGTTCAACGAAGCGAGGCACTAACTTCCCTTTCTTCCCAAATCTTATAACACCCTTCATCGGTAAAGCCTTTAAAAACACGTGATCACCTACTTCAAATTCTAACTGTCTTCTTCTACGATCTGCATAGTTTTTCTGTCGACTCTGAGCTGCTGGAAGTCTCTTTCTAATAATTTTCACCTTTTCAGTTATCTCTTGGACGATTTCAGATCCAAGTAAACTGCTCTCGCCCACTTCAGTCCAACACGCAGGCGATCTACACGGTCTCCCATACAAAGGTTCAAACGGTGCCATCCCAATACTAGACTGATAGATATTATTGTAGGAGAATTCTACCAAAGGAATGTGGTCACTCGAGTTCCCCTTGAAATCTAAAACACATGCCTGTAGCATATCTTCCAGTATCTGATTGACGGTCTGTCCATCTGTCTGTGGGTGGATGGCAGTGTTGAAGTCTAGCTGTTTGCCCAAAGCCTTCTGTAAGCTCACCCAAAACTCTGATGTGAATCTGGTGTCTCTGTCAAACACAATGCTAACCGGCACTCTGTGCATTCTCATGATTTCCTTAACATAAAGTCAAGCCAATTCTTCTCTAGAGACTGTAACCTTCACAGGTAAAAAGTGAGCAGATTTGGTCAGTTTATCCACTATCACCCAAATGGAATCACTTCCCCTTCTTGACTTCGGCAACTCGACTATGAAGTCCATAGTCACGTGTTCCCATTTCTATTCCGCCACTGGTAATGATTAAAGTAATCCGGCTGTTCTCAAGTGTTCAGCCTTAACTTGTTGGCATGTAAGGCATCGGAACACAAACTGTGCTACATCTCTCTTCATGCTGGACCACCAATAAGCCTTTCTCAAATCTCGGTCTATTTTTGTACTGCCACGATGAATGGAATACCTGGACTTGTGTGCCTCTCCAAGTATCTCATTCCGAATAGTCTCGCCATTCGGAATACAAAGTCTACCCCTGTATCTGATCACTCCATCTGCTGATAATACCCAGTCTGGCTTGGACTCATCTGTTGCCAATGACTGTAAATCTAGATCTGACTTCTGTCCCAGTCCAATTCTGTTCATAATCAACTGTCTCGCTACCAAACTGAACAATAGCTCGCCATTCTATTTACCTCTAGCCTTGACATTCAAGTTACTGAAAGCTTCAATCAGGCTTTGCTCTTGTCTTAGCAAGCAGGACAACATGTTTCGGGGTTTTCTACTCAAGGCATCTGCAACTACGTTTGCCTTCCCTGGGAGGTACTGGAATGTAGTAATGCAGTCGTTGACCAATTCTATCCACCTTCTTTGTCTCTTATTCAGCTCCTTTCGTGTGAATAAGTACTTTAAACTCTTGTGATCTGTGAAGAGCTCAAAGTCTTATCCGTAGGGCGGTGTTTCCACAACTTTAGTGCGAACACAACTGCGGCCAACTCTAGGTCGTGCGTCGGGTAATTACGCTCGTGCACCTTGAGCTGTCGAGAGGCATATGCCACAACTTGTCCTTCTTGCATAAGGATCAATCCAAACCCATCAGTGAAGCATCTGTGTACGCTGACAATTTCTTCCCACTGACTGGAATTAGAAGTACTGGAGTTGAGGTAAGTTTCTCCTTCAACTCTTCGAAAACTACTTCACATTTGTCATCCCAGTTTTCTTTTGCATAGACCTACTTCATAAAGACATTTATGGCGGGACGTAGAGACTGACATGCACATGAGCCCCGTGATGAAGAAGACCGTGAAAGGAGGAGGGATCGTCGTGCAGATGAAAAACCATTGGCCGAGAATCCAGGCCTCGCTGGAGTGTATCAAGCCCTTGGTGACATCGCAGGAATGATGCAAAGGCAGCAGGGGCAAATACAAGTTGTGACCCAGAGGAGTGGCTCCAGCTTAGAGAGCTTGAAGAAGCTTGGACCCAGATCTTTCCATGGAGCGGTGAATCCACTTGAGGCACAACATTGGATTGATTCTATCGAGCTTATCTTCAAGGCCATGACAGTAGACGATGCTGACAAGGTCAGATATACCATATTCATGTTGGAAGGGAAGGCCTGTAGGTGGTGGAAGTCCACCTATGCTGGAGCAGACATTAGTACTTGGGCAAGGTTCATAGAAGTATTCTTCAAGGAGTACTTTCCCAAGACTGTTAGAAGGGAAAAGGAGATGGAGTTTATGAAATTAGAATAGGGAACAATGATAGTGATGGAGTATACGACCAAGTTCACCGAACTATCCCAGTTCGCCGAACTATCCCAGTTCGCGTTCTATGCCGTGGACGACGAAGAGAAGAAGACTTACTGATTCGAATTCGGACTACGGCCTAACATCCGTAGTAGGTTGGTGGCAAGGGACTTCACTGAATACCACCAGGTGGTGGATTGTGCTAGGAGAGTTGAGAAGGACATCCTAGAGTTCAGAAAGGTGGTAGATCAAAGGAATGCTAAGAGTATTCCGAGGCCAAGCAATGTAAGGGGTACCACCTTTGAAGCGCAGAAACGGCAAAGGATTCAAGGACCTCCTGCTCCACCGACCTTTATAAGTATGCCTAATACGCTCAGATGCCACAACTGCAATAGGCGAGGTCACTTTGCACGTGATTGCCGTCAACCTCGGTTCCAGTTGCAGAATACCTTCCAAGGCCAATAATCACACCCACCACAGCAACAACAACTTGTGCCTACGCACACTACGTTCGAAACCCGGCCCCAATTCAACAAGTCCCTCCTTTCAGGGGAGCTAGAGTCGGACCTCCTCTG
This sequence comes from Pachysandra terminalis, assembly GCA_031762675.1. Lineage (NCBI taxonomy): Eukaryota > Viridiplantae > Streptophyta > Magnoliopsida > Buxales > Buxaceae > Pachysandra > Pachysandra terminalis. Next base: position 15,143 of record JAUPMG010013268.1, read on the forward strand.
AACCAACCTCCAGTGCAACCTCAAGCAGCCAAGGTCTTTGCCATTGAGCCGCACTAACACAAAGTGTTGGGAGGTATTATTCACTTATCCAACTTGTCTGCACTTGTATTATTTGACACTAGTGCATCTCACTCTTTCATATCACTCACAATGGCACACCAACTGGGACTACACATGAAATAATTAGAAAAGAGTCTTGTAGTAGGAAACCTAGTAGGAGGCACAGCTCGTCTGGATAGGGTATGTGAGTCATGTGTGATCGAATTCACACTACCAGTAGATTTGATTGTGTTGGACATGGAGGAGTTTGACATTATTTTAGGAATGGACTGGCTATCGGCACATCATGTGCGGATAGATTGTCATAACCGGTCCATCTTCCTACCAAC
>JAUPMG010013278.1:0-15531 GCA_031762675.1 Pachysandra terminalis
AATGAGCATGTGACTGGGCTAGGCCTGGTGACACCTTGCATTGCATTCCATTGTACTTCATTTTATTCCAAGCCTGCATCAAACTTTGCATTGCATTGCATTTGGGTTTGAGTGATTGTGATGCTTTATGACTTGATTGATTGTGAATGTGATTGTGATTGTGGTTACTTGGCTGTAGCATGGTGGGACCATGTGGATAAGGTTGTGCTTCCACCGTGGGTGCGAGTCCCTAAAGGAATGATACAGGAGACTTCCTCCGTGGGTGCGAGTCCCTAAAGAATGATTATATGCATGATATGTGGTTAATGGTTGTAGCAAGGTGGGACCTTGTAGTTGTTTGTTGGTCGTAGCATGGTGGGACCATGTGATATTTGTTATGTGTATGTTGGTCGAAGCATGGTGGGACCACGTGGTATTTGTTATGTGTTTGTTGTTCGCAGCATGGTGGGACCATGTAGTGTTTTGACGCGGAACATAGTCAGACTATGTGACTACTGTGACTTTGTTGTTGTGTCACATGGTGGAACCATGTGTACGCATGTATGTTTGTCTTGGTTTAGAAATTGGTGGGACCATGTAGGATCTACTTGAATATGTTGCGATTATGTGATTAGCTTTAACATAGTGGGACTATTGGAATTGTGAATTATTGACTGGTTACGACTTGGTGGTGTATTGTTTTCATGTGAATAGTGATTTTACATGATGATTGTAATATTCATGCTAGTGTACGAGATATAGTATGACAACATGTTAATATACATATCATTATGGTAGTATATGATGATTTGAAATACATGAATTGAACCGTATTGATATACATGCATAAAAGTTGATATTGTAGTCTCGTAGGATTTCTCTACTAGGCTTCAGCTGGTCCTTATCTCTACAGGTCCTCTTGTCTGATCTGGACGGCTGGGAAGGTGAGATGGCATTGAGACTTATTTACTTTTGAGATACTTTGTTTGGAGACTATTTACATTACTTCATTTCAGTTCTTGTTGGTTTAAACCCATGTGGGCAAGATATGTAATTGAGATTCTATTTACTCTATTTGTGGGTTGATAGCTCAACATGCTTAGTTGGGCTATGGTTTTAATTCTGATAGACTTCCGCTGGTATTTATATGTGTTAAGACTCTGATTGAACCAGGTAAGTAATGATATTATGGTTGTTTATATGTATCCACGTGGTGGGTCCGAAGGTCAGTTCCATGGAATCCTCGAGATCCCATATCTTGGATTTGGCGCGCGATAGAGGTGGTATCAGAGCACTAGGTTAAAGTTGTCTAGGCTTTGGGAAGTCTTAGGTCGTAATGAAAACCTAGGACGAGAACCTAGAAACATGTGAACCTAGGAGTCATTTTTGTGAATTATATGAATTATAATTTGGTATAGTGTGTGAATAAGTGATGTGATATGCTTATTTGACTATGTATACTAAATTATTTGGAATGCCTTGTGTAGACTGCTTGAACTAGGTAATTTTTTGAATTTCTTAATTTGCGTGAAATTGCAGTAAGGTGATCTTTGATTGTTAAATCTGCTACGATTGTCATGATTACATAATATTTTTGCTTCTAAGTGAAAATTGCATGAGAACTTAGAGACTATAATTTAGGATTCACTTCTAGGAACTACGTAAGAATTCCCATTTAGCTGGATGATAGGTATATGATTTTACGTGACACGTATAATACTAGGATCAACATTTAACCTCATTGAATGCATGAAGAACTAAGGGGTCTGTAGCAAGGGATAGACGTGAACTTAGTCATGAAGTAAATTAGGTGATAGCTGTGTAGGACTATCATGAATAGTTGATTGAGAATTTCTAGAGAATACCAAACGTTAGAGCGTAGTGAAGTTAAGATTATGAACTCTTCGAATAAAGAACTGGTTCAATGAACTTTAACCAAAAATAAATAAAACAATTTTAAGAAATTTTCTAAGAAGACAAATAATTAATACTAATTATTTTATAATGATAAATTACCAAATAAAAATTAATTGAGTTATAAACAAGTAATTATTTTGAAGAAAACAGATTATTTAAGTTCCCAGACCTAGACCCGTTAACATGGCCTATTTTTAAATAAAAGTTTATACGGTATTATGCGGATATTTTTACATGAAAATGTCAAAAATAGTTCAAGAACAATTATAGAAAGAAAAAAATTTAATTTAAGAAATCAATTGAATTTGATTTCGGTAGCAATCTCGGAAGCTACCGAGGTGGTACCGAGTCGTGCCAAGAGGCATAAATAAGAGGAAATAAGAACCCAAATTCATTTATTCTCAAATCTAAAACCCTAAACCTCTTCTAGGCCATTTCCAAACGTCCAAGAGCTTCATCCAATTCCATTGGAATCACTCCTTGTGTCCTCATATTCGGTAAGATCTCATTTCTTGCTTGCGATCCCTTACCCTTGATTTCCTATATTTTCTTCCCTAGATCATGGCTAGAACCAAAGTAACTCAAGGCCCTCCTCCCAAGAAGAAGGCCAAGGTTACTAAACCTACCACATCTTCATCCCGGAGATCTCAAGCTCCATTACCCATGGCACCAGTTGTGTCCGATCCCGAGGGAGAGGATTCACCACCACCTAGCACTATGCCAAACCCTGGGACCCAGATTCCTTTTGGTGATGCACCAGCATCCAATGAGTATGCAGATCAAAAGCTACTCATTGAGAAGAGAATGATTAGACAGGCAGTAGCAGACTATCGGGTAGCGGAAACACTGCAAGCTATAGGATGGGAACCCATCCTAGATTGGAGTGGAGTGGCACATCCATCCGTCATCTCGGATATGTATTCCAAGATCACCTACACGGTCTTCGATACGATGACCATCACCTTCGACCTGTATGGCAGCAAAAGATTCCTCAACTTGTCTTTGGTTGCGAGAATGATGAATGTACCAATGAACAATGTGCATTCCACAGTTCTCGACCCTACAGAGGAAGAGAAGATAGATATGACCCGACTTATGTGCGGCGGGAGAGTGAGGTGGAATGACAACAACTCTATGAGTGCGTCCAAGCTTCTGCCCACTTACCATATTCTTCACAAGCTATTCGTCTCGAGCGTTTACCCTCGATCGGGGAACATCACGGATCTTACTCCTTACATGGCCTCAGTCCTGCACCAAATCACCCTACGCACAGGACTCTGCCTCCCATCATTGATCATCACACATATCATCAAATTTGTGAGGATCTGAAGGAGAGGAGGAGCTTTGCCATTCGCACACCTGATGTGTGTAATAGCTGAGCATTGGGGTATGCAGATACCATCCCCACAGGCTGGAGAGACCAACCCTCCATTCGGAGTGACGAACGTCCAGAGGATGGGCCTTCTAGTTCATGCCAGAGTGGACCTACCTAGAGCACTAATAGCGGCTTGAGCGGAGCCACAGAGCATTCCCTCCGAGTTTCATCTCAGAGAGTCTTCATCTTCTGCACCGCCTCCAGTCACCTTAGATGCCAGGATGACTTTGCTAGAGGAGGAGGTCAGACAGAATCGGCAGGAGACATCTAGGCTTCGAGAGACTGTGGAAAAGGCACTTAGCTTCTTCCAAAATATACTCAGTGGCTGCAAAGTCAATGATGCAGTCTCGACCTCACCACCATCAGCTTCCAGAGCCCTTAGGAGGCGTTCCTTATAGATCTTTCTTTTCATGTTTTAGTTATCTGTTATACGTTCATTCTAGTTTTGTTGTTGTTTTTGGCATGACCATCTACGAATGGTCAGTACTAGAAGAAGAAGATAGGACCTATGTACTTCTTTCTTTAAAGATTAATGAAATCTTGAGTTCAGTTTCAAAGTCGAGTTCTATATGTTTTAATAATTCTTAAAATATTTGAATCATGTTTCATTAATAATTTCGAAAACGAAATGTCCTAAAGAGGGGGGGGGGGGAGAATGTAGTGACTCGGACCCAACTAGAATAATCAAAGATTTAAATCCTAAGTAATCTATTAATTATATAGTGAGAATTTAATGAAAGACTTAATGTAGGATTGGACTAATTAATAGTTATGTAACAGTATGGGTTAATTGCCTAATTAATTGAGAATTAATTAAAAGGCTGGGCTTTTAATCTATATGGACTAATCCTTGTAATAAATGAATTGGACCAAAACCCAATTAAAAGCCCATTAGGACTTAAGAAGGTATTTATAAATTAAAGAAGGTTAATTAAGTAAACAAACAACTTAATTTAAATCCTACGATTGATTCTTGAATGTTTAAAAATTGAATTGAACTAATTTGAATTCAAATAAATTAAAGAAGATAGAGTTCACGTTAGCTAGGCAACCTAGAAGCTAGGAGAAGGAGAGAGAAGGGATTCTCTAGCCTTGGACGTACAAACCAAAGGAAGAAGAAGAAAGAGGAAAGCAAAGACGAAGAATATGTTGGATAAGATGGTCACGAAGAAAGTGAAGACGATGATGATTGGCTAGGAGAAGATGACAAAGGTAAGAGGACTGTGACCAAACAACATTTGAAAAGACAAGAACAGATCGATTAAGGTCAATATTAGGATGGTTTAGAAGAACTAGTAAACGAGGTAGGGTTCCTGCGTTTCGACGATAATTTCCTTTATGAATGTTTTCAATGCTATAGATATAGGAAGGGTTGTATGATCATGTATGTTTAGCATATTAGATCTAAAATCTAGAGAAAATAGTAGGAATAATACTATGATGTTTGATTCACATGATTCATTGATGTTGCTGTGTCTACTATGCTATTTTGTGTTTTTAAGAATCATATTCATATTATTAGATCTATTGTTGATTATCTGTTAATTACCTGTTTAGATCTATGGAAATACACTAGTTTATGTGTTTGTTTTTTAGAACTTATGAGTAGGCTTTAGAGACCGATTTGTGATAATTAACACTTTAGAAAACACTAGGTTTGAGTAGAGGCACGATATCCTAGAAGAAACCCAGAATTTGGCTTGATTTCCACCTTCTATAGCAATCTCGGCAACTACCGAGTATCTACCGAAACAACCAAAACAACAAGCTCTCAGGACCTGTTACCAAGCTTCTCAGTAGGAGTCTCGGCAGCTACTGAGGCCCATTTGACTTCAAATTTTATGGGGAGGTTTCCCATTGAGTTGTGCACATGCTTACATAGTTGGTTTGTGTGCAAAAAGTCTAGAATTGGTCAAATCATAAAAAGAATAGGAGAAGGTCACATATTCAGGAATTTCGGAATGATTCAAATGGAATATGAGGTGATATCGATTCAAAGGTTATGGATATGTTCATAGGACCTAAAGATAGGCTTAATATGAGTAGATATGGTTGCGTAGGACTTAGTTGGTCATTTGGTGCATTTGGCATCCAAGGTTGACTTAGGTATGACTTGATTAGCATCTGTATGGTTTGTGATTCAGATTGATAATGTTTGATTTGGATGACTGATTGATGGTACTGTGTATATCCATGACTGTGTCTAATGTTTGTGTATGAATGATTTGAATTTATGATGTCGATGGGTGAGATTCCACCGCGGGTGAAAGTTCCTAATGGAAAGGTCTCATAAGGGTGATTATACTGTGGGTGAAAGTCCATAAAGGAAGAGCTTGATTATCGGTGATCTTTCACCGTGGCTGCAAGTCCCTAAATAGAATGTGAACTAAGGGTGTATTCCACCGTGAGTGAAAGTCTCTAGAGGAATAAGACTGGTGTTTATACCGTGGGTGCAAGTCCCTAAAATGATGGATGTATGGTCGTATGAAGAATGAGCATTTGACTGGGCTAGGCCTGGTGACACCTTGCATTGCATTGCACTTCATTTCATTCCATGCTTGCATCATACTTTGCATTGCATTGCATTTGGATTTGAGTGACTGTGATTCTTTATGACTTGATTGATTGTGAATGTGAATGTGAATGTGATTGTGATTGTGGTTACTTGGCCGTAGCATGGTGGGACCATGTGGATAATGGTGTGCTTCCACCGTGGGTGCGAGTCCTTAAAGGAATGATACAAGAGACCTCCTCCGTGGGTGCAAGTCCCTAAAGAACGATTATATTCATGATATGTGGTTAGTGATCGTAGCAAGGTGGGACCTTGTAGTTGTTTGTTGGTCGTAGCATGGTGGGACCATGTGGTATTTGTTATGTGTTTGTTGGTCGTAGCATGGTGTGACCATGTGATGTTTGCTTATGTGAATGATTGGTTGTAGCATAGTGGGACCATTTAGTGTTTTGTCATGGAACATAGTTAGATTATGTGACTGCGTGACTTTGTTGTTGTGTCACATGGTGGGACCATGTTTACGCATGTATGTTTGTCTTGGTTTAGAACATGGTGGGACCATGTAGGATCTACTTAAATAAGATGGGATTATGTGATTAGCCTTAACATAGTGGGACTATGGAAATTGTGAATTATTGACTCGTTATGACTTGGTGGTGTATTGTTTCCATGTGAATAGTGATTTTACATGATGATTGTAATATTCATACTAGTGTACGAGATATAGTATGACAACATGTTAATATACATATGATTGTTGTATTATATGATGATTTGAAATGCATAAATTGAACCGTATTGATTTGCATGCATACAAGTTGATATTGTAGTCTCGTAGGATTTCTCTAATAGGCTTTGGCTGATCCTTATCTCTACAGGTCCTCTTGTTTGATCTGGATGGCTGGGAAGGTGATGTGGCATTGAGACGCATTTGCTTTAGTGATACTTTTTCATGAGACTATTTACTTTACTTCATTTCAGTTCTTGTTGGTTTGATCCCGTGTGGGCAAGATATGTAATTGAGATTCTATTTACTCTATTTGTAGGTTGATAGCTCAACATGTTTTATTGGGCTATGGTTTTAATTCTAATAGACTTCCGCTGGTATTTATATTTGTTAAGACTCTGATTCAACTAGGTAAGGATTGATATTGTGGCTGTTTATCCTTATCCAAGTGGTGGGTCCGAATGTCAGCTTCTTGGAATTCTCGAGATCCCATATCTCGGATTTGGGCCGCAACAGGAAAGGGAGTAACAATCAATACACAGCTATAGCAAGAGTGAATATGATCATTCACAAGAACGGGAAAATAAAAACACTTGCTATAGATATTTACACGTGTAAGAAGAGGAAATACAAAATATAGTTATAGGTTAGAAATCCGAATTCTCATGGATACAACCCAAATATCGCTAAAAGAATCATAATATCCAAAAATATCAGAGTATTCAAAAATATTACAAGACATTACAATGAATTATTCGAAGTAATAATCTTCTTCTCTGTAGTCATCTTCCTTTGCGGTACTCTCCTCGACTGCGTTCTCTTCTAAATTTCCTAAAATGTTTGTTAGAAAGCGTGAGCTATAAAGCCAGTAAGTAAATAACGTTATGAATATACAAGATTACCCTAGAGTCCAGTCATTTCACAATACACTTAGTCGACACAATAAAGAGATCATGATAAAATGACATGCATGTGGTCAATTATTTATTAGTGCATTCTGTGCGCCTAATTACAGTAATCACCAAGGTGAGCTAATCAAACAGTCTAGTATGCAATGCAGTCTGTCAGTAAGTAAAGATGGCATGTTTCCTCTTGATCCAGCCTCTGTCCAAGATGTCCCACCAACGTGAATTCACCCCCTGTTTAATGGCTATGGAATAGGACTATTGTATCATAGTTTTATGGGTTTTCAACCATGGAGGTACAATCCCCCACTTATTTTTGATCAAGGACCAACTCCAAGGTTTACACCAACATACGGATGTCGTCAGGAAATCATGACACTCGACAAACTACAGAGGTCTCTCTCTCTCTGATATTCCATTCAAGCTGCACCAACGTGCTGATCCTTGGGTAATAAGATATTTTATTGGGGTAGCTAATCCCTCAACTCAATCTTGTTAGCCTCCTCACTAGATGTGGAATTCTCATCACATCACTCTCATTCAAACCATGAGACCCAACCGTGTGGTCTCGGAAAGTAGGGTCATTCTCTTTGACCAAGCTATGGTCTAGAGTCAATGCGGTGCAAGTGAAGTAGTGTACGCTAGCTAAACATTCATTTTAAAGTGTACAAGGTGCATTATAACTAACTAAGGAGTATATTCCACACATGCTCATATATTGTCATACAACACTTCACTAGGTTATGAGGTAAGAATTGCATTATCAACCAACTTGAGTGCATCCTTCATCAATTCGAATTACAAACCATGTGAATGTGTATCAGCTATAAGACATCAGAATATAAGGCTAAACAGTCTGGCTTGGCGAGGTCTTCGGCGACCATCTCGACGCACCGAAATCTACCTCGGCGACCAGCTCGGCAGACCGAACTGAGACTCGACGACAATTCTAGAGGGTTCATTCTCGGAGACCTACTCGGCGCCCTCTTCGGCGCACCGAAGCCCACTCGACGTGCCGAACTGATACTTGGCAACCAGAGTAGAAGGTCAAGTTCACTCCAGAGGCTCATCGACCTGCTCGGCACATTGAGCAGTTCATCGACGGCCCAGAAAATGTTCAGCGTTGTGTTCGGCACACCGAGGAGGTCGCCGAACGTCGCGAACCAGCCAAAATAAAGGGGTTTTCTCTCAAATTGAAATCACAACCAAAGCGAACTGAATATATGCATTTGTTAACTGAAAATCCATCCTAATAACATGATGCTAATTCAAAATTCCAAATCAAGGTATTCAATCCATTCCTCAACATTCCATTACAAGCATGAACTGGAGAATATGAGAATTGTTCAAGAATCTAAGATGAATCAAAGGATAGACTTGAAGATATCTACTTACCTTGATGAATGCAAGAAAATCCAATAAGAACCTAAGCATGCAACCCCTTTCTTCTTCTCCTTCAAGTTCTCAAGCAAACAAAACCAAAGCTATGAGAAGAGAGAATGCATGAGATTCTCTCTCTCTCTCTCTCTCTCTCTCTCTCCCTCTAACATGGAGATCCATGCCATGTGTCTCCACAAACACATCTCAGCCCTCTAATTCGCCCACTTCAATCTTGGCCCTAGAATTCTAATGGTTAGTGGGAGTTGGTATTCCCCACCACCAACTCTCTCTCTCTCTCCTTCAATCCTAGCCATACAAATCTGAATAAAACAAGATGCAATCGTAGCCACGAAATCATGTTTGATCTAATGGATCTACACCACACATCCAAACACTAAAAAAGGGGCATGCTACTGTGTGTAGCACCAAGGCCAAACAAGCACAACACGCACGATCTCATGGTCGGATTTAACCCGATCGGCGATCAAATCAAAAGGATTAAAATGTAATTATGTATACATTAGAAGGTCTAGGAAATTACAATAGTCTTCTAACCCTAGACAAAACTTAGACAACTTAGGTAAAATCCTAAGAAAAACCTAAGCTCTAATACCAATCTATCATGCATCGAAACCGCGACATGAATCCCTATGTGGGCAGCATGGATCTCAAAGTGAGGCCTTCAGGTTCCAACCAAGAAACGCGGATACCAACGTAACTCACAAATAAATTCAATGAATTAATAACATAAATACCGTATTACATAAATCAGAGTGTGAAAGTTCCAATCTTAAACTTAATGACTTTAGAAGAGTCGCTAATCACAACATGCACCATATGCAACCCCAAAATACCAAAACCATGCTGTCCACAAAGTTTGGACCTTATTTGAGCTTGGTAGGTGGCTTGGTAACACCGAGGTAACTGCATAGGAGTTCGGTAGATTGGATCAGTAGCTGCCAAAGCTCGGCAGATTGACCAGAGAGTTTGGGGCTCTCGGCTGGTGGGCTTGGTATATACCGAGGTACCTGCCAAGGCTTTATTTCAGCCTATAATTTTTCCATATTTCCTAAGGCCTCGTGCCCAACCTTCCACAACCTCAAATTTACCATTTTTCTTCCAAACTCATGGATTACACTACAAATCATGAATCTAACATACTATCGATTCATGCATAAATATGTACATTAAAATATACGTATCACACCTTTGATTTAATTGATTATTCATGCACTCACACATTATAGGTATAAGATACAAATCTTTCTACAAATCATGAGAAAAACACAACATTACCTGAATACAGAAAATGTTACTTACCTTCTTGTTGTTCTAGTTTCTGATTGACCATGTTTTCTTCTTTCTTTCTTTCTCTTCTTCTCTTCTTCTCTTCGTCCTCTTTTTTGCTTCTTTTCTTTTTATATAGGTGGCAGCTAGGTTAGTTCTCTAGCCTTTTTCTTCTTCTTTTCTTCACAAATCACTCTCCAATTTTGATATCAATTGAGAAGGAAGGTGAGGGAGAGAAATAAGGAAACTTCCCTTCCTTCTTTCACCTTTCCATCCCATGACACCCACGCATAGTTTTGTTTGAAATTTGAATCTAAATTTTAGAAATTATAGGTATTCCCCTAAATTTATCCCAAATACACCCTAAACCCAAAAACAATGTTTTTCGTTTACAAATCAACCCAATTTTCTGATTAGCTTATAAATCAACAAAATTAATTTAGGGAAATTACCAAATAATTTTTATAAAACCTTTTTGATCATTTTAATTATTTTAAAATATAAAATATTGCATTTAGGTCATTACAATATCATATTGCATTACACATCACAGCACATTGCATTATAAATTATTCATATATCATTATTTGCATATACTAACTATTTAGTTTTTCTCTATGGATTACCATTGGAGAGTGGCATTATCGCTACTTAAATCTTAAATACTTTTTTATTTGTTTATTTACTAAGCTAAGTGTAGTTTACGCTTTCGAGCATAACATATTTTAGGACCTATAAATGATAGACAACAAGACTATGAGGATAATGATGTAGGAAAAGGCTATGCTAAAGCCCTTAGTTATAATTATGACTTTTTTTTATGATATTAGTGGAATTTATAGTAGGATTCATTGGATTTATGTTTTTAACGATTTAGCATCATTAGGACTAGATTTGAGTAGTTTGTAAGGTTTTGATTAAAGCATGAGACTTGGAGTACTTTTTTTTTAAATTCCGCTGTTATGATTGTTTTTGGTTGGATATTATTTTTCAGGATATTATTATTATTTTCCAAAACTTTATTTTCTAATTATCTTAATTGATTCTATGGTTTGGCAATGTATTGACTACCACTCCCATGTAAAATGGGGTGAGAGTTATATTTCAAATCTTTAGGGACTCCATTGAGATCTCTAGGTTTGGGATGTGATAGGATCATCCTTTGGTAACCAGTCATCATGTTCATACAAGAAAGAAAACGAAAAAAAAAAAACTTGATTCTAGTGGATCAATTGGAAGAGAAAGGAAGTATTGTAAATACTCACCAAAGGATTTCCTAAAAGCATAGGCATTCATCCAGCACTGACCAAAGAATTTAAGTTCAAAAACAGGGGAGATCATGAACAGAATGAGAATGGTGGGGAAGTACTAATAGAACTAAAATTAGAGAACCCACAAAGGACCACCTACGATGCCAAGACCCTTAACTGCTAGGTCATGAAGGCTTCTACACAAATGAGATAGGATAAAGGGTGCTAGAAAGGCCAGGGCAATCGTGACCCGAGTATACTCTTTGGTCATTTGAACAGAAGAGATACAAAAAATGATCCAAAAGAGAAGCATAAAGACAAAGGAGCAATGCTCCTGGAAGTAGCAGTCCCCTTTCTTCATCTCTTTCCCATTGAAAACACCATAAGAGATATGGGCGTTTTGATTGTTGAAGAGGCCCTAGTTCAGCCTCTAACACAACTCTCACCAATTCTTATATAGGGAAAAGTCTGGTGAGGAAATAAATGTCAAGAACAGAGGGACTCATCGGACCACAAAGAAAAAGAAAACTATTGGTCGAAAGACTCCAGAAGCATGCAACTACGGCTAAAAGGGATTGATTCATGAGAATTTTTATACAAGAGTACTAAATGATCTCATAGAGACCAACCTTCCTCCAAACTTCACCCTAGATGGGTTCCGGGAGGTTGATCCATTTGTTCCAAGTTTGGATGGTGTTCGTCCATGATCGAATTGATTGGCCTTTGAGCCAGAACCACTTTAGAGATTGAGCCTCAATAAAAAATTCCTGGCCTAGTTGGTGAGGAAAATAAGAGGAAAAGGTAACAAACATGGATTCAGAATAAGCAAGAGTAAAACAGTGACCAAGGAGAAGTCAGAATCATGAGGAATGACTAGTTCTCTAGAATAGTTGGAAGAATGAATCTACAGCACATTACCTTGCTGAGGAAGACCTTTGGTGGATGAAAGAGAGGGAGGAGTAGGAATAACTGCCATTGATAGAAGACAAAACGAGCAGACGATTGGTGATCGATCAGAATACTAGTGATCTAATAGAAAGAATATAAGGAGAAGGTTTGTGATTGGGAAGAATATAAGCTATGAACATGAAAGTTGGTGATTGAGAATAGAGAAATGGCCGGCCATTTTATAGTGGCTAGACACCACCAATTTGCCAGGTCAACATTAGGGAAAGGCATGATTAATTGATGACTCAATGGATAGAAATTTTAATAGTCCTCACTCCCTATGCCACTTGTTCGAAGTTTGAAACATGGAAGATGAAGTGCCTAAGTGGCATAAGGGTAGGAAGGGGGAAATGTTTACAACCAAAAAGAGCACGCCACTTAGGCATCAAACGGTACCTAAGATTCTCGACCGTTATGAGTAATTCAGATGTGAAATACTTGTTAGCCAAAAACACTGCTGAATAAGTTAGGTAACATCTTGGTAATCGTAATAAGAGATCGTTGGGCACACTTTTGGCCATGTAAGCATTTGTACTTGGACAAAAGATCTCTGGGGATACGATCGAAGTAGAGCAATGAGCAAATATAGGAGAACGGTTATTTCCCTTTAGCAATTGTCTAATAAAAGTAAGAGTTAAATAATAAGGGACACATGGTAGGAGATTACTGGGAAACTTATTTACACAACCCACCACGATGGTTCATGGGACAAAAAACGATTGAAAGTAATAGAACATGATTGAGAATGTGGTCGAAGGAGCAGCTCGAAGGTACAATAGAAAAAATAGGAGTATGCCATTTTCGAAACAGACCAATAATCAACTACACAAAAACTATAGACACACTATCCTTTTCCTTCGCTTGATACCATTGATCGACCATTGCAAACTCTATTCTCAAAATGACATCCCTTAGTCCCATTGATGGTCCAAATTTGTCTTTCCCAATTACAATCCCCCTTTTCTAAGAAGATTACATTGTTGTCATGCTCGACTCGACCATTCAGAGCTTTGGATTCGATGGATCTTTCACAACCATTATCTCAGCTACGACAGCTGCTCAACGAGTGATCATTGAACCGGCCCCCTTAGTCATCTGTATGTTGTTATTTTTATGTTTAAGTTCATGTTATCATTTACCTTTTCATTAATCTACTATATTTTGTCTATTAATTATTGTTAATTTTGTACGTATTTTGTAATAGAAGAACTCATCTCGGAAAGAGAACCAAACTCCACAAATTCCCTAATTGTATACACTTGTAGACTATTTCATGACTGATTTCCTCACAAGAACTCTGGTTTTATAATTAAAGTGTAATTAGGTGTCCGGGATCGAAATGCTAAAAGAACACTACGAGAATCGGTCCAACTCTCTCTAGCACACCCGCAACTCTAAGAATAGTCACATACTCCTTGGCCGATCATACCAGGAGACCTTAGGTGGATTTCCTCGATCAAAAAGGAAAGGGAACAGAAATATAATGACTTTCCCCATCAAGAGATGGTCAAATATCTCATTAGACATGGAGATGTCGAAAGAGAAATGCCTCCTCTTTTCGGTAATATTTTTCTTACTTTTGGTTTGGACTCTTTTTCTTTAATGCCATGTGAGTGAAGGGTTTCCTGTCCACAACTTTGGCCAATCCCAACTTTTAATTTGGGTCATGGAAATAAGTTCCAAGTGAGGTTTTCCTCTTATAGCAATCGCTCATATTCGGCTAGATTGAAAAATTATATTGGTTACGACATATATTCGCCTATCTTCACCAGCCAATGACAATGTGACACTTGGTGCCAGGATGCCAAATGACGTGTTAATCACAGCGCATAAGGAAGCCAAGTGTAGCGTTGATCACATCGCATAAGGAAGTCAGGTGTAGCACTGATCATGGCGTACCAAGGAAGCCAAGTGCAGTGCTGATCATAGCGCACATGGAAGATAGGTGTAACACCAAGAACGGCATACCAAGAAACCAAGTGTAGCACCGAATACGATGCACGAATAAGTTAATGCAAGCACAGTACTTGGTGCTCGTAGGAAACCAATCAGAGTGTGACACTAGGCGCACGCAAGAATAATCAGTAGAGTTGCGCATGGAATAAGATGGAGTCACAGATGTGCAACGCGTGGCAAGAAGATTCAAAGGCAAGTGAGCTCATGCGCCTAGTCCAGTTGTTCTGAAAAAGAGAAAAGAGCACTGGAGTGATCAACCCATGTCCTGATCGAAGACGGCATACAGAAGGTTATATAACTGAATTGAACGGTTATATAGTTGTTCAAACCACTCTATAAAAGACAAAATACCTACTTCTTCCAAATCCCCTCAAAACACATCAAAACAAACTCAAAAAGCCAGCTCAATGCTGCACCTTCAGACCTTCGGGTCTCCTATCCTCCTTTCATTGCCTCTGCTACAAAAACAACGCATGATTCCTCTGTCTCTCACCAGCTACTCTTTCCTAGAGTATTCCTCTTAGCATTGCTAACCCTTTCAGTTTTCATGTGCAATTCATAGCCAATGGAGCGTGAAGCCCCTTTGTTCACCAATCACACCGATTTGAGTTTGCAGCCCTCAGACTGATCAAACTGCCACCACCCGAGAAGGTGCACTCAATCACAGAAACTTATCCGACTTGCACATGTGACCATGGCCGCTATGATAATCCCTCCGCGTTCATCAGTCTTCTTTCTAGCTTCTGTACTTTTATCATTCTTTCTTGAGAATTTTCTTGCAGGTACTTTATCCAGGGTCGTCACCACGGACACTGTGATAACCACCGCTGGATCACCAACCTTCTTTTTATATTCTTTTTATTTGTTTCTTTGTATATCATTGGAGGTCCCAGTATTTAATCTTAATTAACACTTGGTTAGAAGCTAGACTCTCTTTGATCGTGGAAATAAAACTTTCACCATCTCAAATATTTCAAACGAACCCTAAGAAAGGAAGAACCTCAACCTTTAGAACAATCACCTAATAGCCCAACGAATGCATTTGAAGTGGCTAATTGCACCACCGATTGCTTAGGAAACTCGGTCAGACTGTGTGGATTAGCGCATGGCGTCAAAACCTGAAACCTCAATCTTTAGCCTAGTAAGTCCTGGCATGCCCATGCGATACACACACACATGATTACACACCGCGCCGAACTCGCTAGCCGCCCGCTACCCTGTAATGACCTGAACCTTTAAAAGTATTGTAATCATTCAATTATAATATATGGAATATATCTGCGGATTTAAATGTC
>JAUPMG010013289.1:0-15531 GCA_031762675.1 Pachysandra terminalis
CCGACTCGATAACAGCAAATGGAAGATCTATCATGTAATCTAACAAAATAATGACACTTAAAAGTAAAAATTGCAAAGAAATCTACGATAAAATCACAAAAGTTAAAGCTAAATCGCAAAAACTCCATATCAGAATCACCATATTAAGAAAACAAAAAACCAATCAAAATTCTCCGAAATTGGAGCAAATAATCCGAAATTTTCTGACATCGAAGCGAAAATCAATATGGAAAAGAAGGAATTAGTATGTGAACCAAATAAAAAAAAGATTAAGTACCTGAATCAGACGAGGGACCATCAAACCCTATAATAGAAGATTGTTGTCGTGCAGAGAGCTGCGAAGGGGAGAGGGAGGAGAAAAGAAAAAGCCTGAAAAAGAAGGTAAACACGAAGGGCTTTTTTTCGCTTAAAATAATGGGGGGATTTCGTTATTTTCTATTTCTCTAATGGGCACGTGATTTTAATGAAATACGGGTCTTATATGCCCCTTTTAAAATACCTATTTTACTTATGTTCTCTTCACAAACAAAACTCTTACAATATTGATTTTCTACTCTAAACAAATTTCTCACAAATCCAACTTAGAAGCGCTTTTGCCGTAGATGTTTATCAAACATATTTTATTCTTCTAAAGTAGTTCTTATAAACCGCTTCATAACAATCAATTTTTAAGAAATCCCTTCTCCTTTCAAGAAGCAATGCCAAACCCGCCATAAGAAAGGCAGTCTGGTCTCTAAGAAGTTTTGCAAACGAGACCTTAATGTGTATGGTTGAAGCACTTCTAAGCCCAAGAATCACCTTCAAGACCAAAAGAAGCAATTTTCAAATTCTTCCTAAGAGCGCATTTGATATTGCTTCTTTAAGCCCTGGAAGTGATTCATGAGCCTAGAAGCGCCTTAACCATACACATGCGTTTGACAAACATGTCTAAAAAGTAAAAGTAATTTTAAATGAAGTGCTGATTCAGTTGAAACACTCTACTTCTCTTAATTGCTTTTGCAGGAATCAGTTTAGTCACTTAACTGACATTTTTTATTAAGACTATTTTACCCTCATATTATTTTATAACCTTGAAGGTCATTGAGAACTCTTTCCCGTATTGAATGGTTACTACAACTCTATTCACTCTCTCTTCTTCCCTAGAATGGAATGGATAACTGCCTTGACTTCAGCACTCTTCTCTGATCATCTCATAGTTCTTGCTAGGTTTCTGCATTCCAATTATGTTCAAGAGCTTGCAAAGAGATCAAATGTTAAATACCAATTACTTTAAAAGCTCAAGCTGTTAGAAAACGGTACAACAATGTATATCAAATGGTTCAACACCCCTCGCACGTGTAGGCGCTGCACGGGAACAACACAACACATCCATGGGATAGCACAAGGCACCGAAGCAAACAAATAACACACACCCGCACGGGAACAACAGATCCGTGGGAAAATAAATACATAAACATATACTCCCCGGGATTCGAACATTCGACCTCCCGCTCTGATACCATGTTAAACACTACTTACTCTAAAAGCTAAAGCTGTTAGAGAACGGTACAACAATGTATATCAAATAGTTAAACACAATGGTCAAAAGAAAATAACACACAGATAGAGCCAGAGGGAGATTATCCCCACTTAAAACATAGATTAGAGATGAAAGTAAACAAATTACAACTTATTGGTAGAAGTTTAATGTGTTAAATCAGCTACTTACAAAATGAAAGGGAAATGTTTTTGAGAGTTTATTGGAGATTAGAATCGTGTATTACTTAAAATACTGTAAAAGAAACATCTTCAGAGTTGCTCCGTGACTGAACTTCCAGCTTCTTAATTCCATTTAATTGCTTGACAAGATCGAGCCTTTCTGATGAATACGGAGAAGGGATCTACAATATAAACAACGAGAAGGATTACCGGGAAGTAATAGCAGTTATATCGTTGTAGATCACGGGGAATATGGAAGAGATTTACCAAGGATGGGATGTACTTGTTGATTGCAGCTAAGATGGCAGCATGTCCCACAACAGAGACCTTGACACAGGAGTTAGAGAAGGTTGAATCAGTTCTGTAACAGTTCAGCAACAAAGTAATTTTGTAGTGCATAGTTGCACATTATGCTTATCTATGTTTCATTATGAAATTCTGCACATATCTACATTGAGAGACATACAAGAGATAGAGAAAGAAAGAGGTGGAAGGACAACTCAACTCTGGATTTTATTTATTTTTGGATAATCTGGGTGCTTGGTCCAAGGACCACCTCCCCAAAGGGAGGGCCCAGCCCATAGGAAACCAAGCCTTAGGAGGATCCCTTGTGTAGAGACCCGGATTTGCACCAATGTTTAGTTTCTATTTGTATTGCAGCTCCTTGAAGGCTTGGCTTGAGAACCAGCAACTCCTAAATCATTAGCAAGCATTTTCAGTCTAGAATTCAGATTTCAGGTTAAAAACAGACTTCATATGAGAAATGATATGGGTGGGGACCACTAGGGGTATTTGGTCATTTTCATGAATTTCAGAGATTTTCTAAGATATTAGAGCACATGAAATAAGGTGGATTTTGAGATGATTTAGGAGTTGCTGGTTCTCAAGTCAAGCCTTCAAAGAACCGCAAAACAAGGAGAACTACACATTGGTGCAAATTGAGGTATCTACACCTTGCTAAGGTGAAGGTGCGATCGAGAATCGATTCCAAGTCTCGGGAGCAATCTGTTTTGGGAAAAACTAATCTGAATGACGTCCAAGATTCTGAACATCGTAATTTTGCGCATATCTACATCCATGAACCATACCATTCAAGCATTGTAACTATATGCATTAATGAAATTCCTTATATTGCATGCCTGTTGATCCGAGGATAGACAGTCATAAAATTAAATAATAATAATAATAATAATAATAATAATAATAATAATAATAATAAAGATATGGAGCTGGGGAGAATTTAAAAAAAAAAAAGGATGAAACAAAATCTGACAGTATTAAAGAAATTAGAGCATAATTATAGCAGATAAATAGTATCAAATCAAGATATGCTATGTCCCATGAGCCATGTCAGTTGACTTGCCTCTTATGTTACACAGACCCTTCTGATTACTTGAAATATCCATGTCGACATGATATGACACGTATATGGATATAGCGTGGACACAGAACTCAGTTTCACAAGTTTATAATGAATGGAAATTGTTTATATCTATTGGTTAGATTAAGGTAATACACAACTTAACTATCGAGTTTTAAATGTATAAAGGCTGTTATCATGTATGGGTAGTACCATATTTATGGTAACTTCTTATCCTAAGTTTAATATATATTTATATATATATAGCATATGGGCTCTGTCCTTTTGTGTAGAGATAAGGGGATTAGACGAGTTTGACATCTAGACACACACCTTCACCCAAGTCTGTATAACATAGTGTTTTTATGTATCAGATGGTATGGTCACTTTTATAACAGGACTGACAATCTGAAATTGTAGCCATTGAAAATGAGCAAAACAACTAATAATCAGGAAAATACTTGGTAACCATGGTCTGTCCCTTGTATGCTTTTAAAGGTGCTCATATATGCTTTCCTACTTTCCTTGTTCAGCTACTTTCCAAAGTTCAGTAGGACAAGTTTGATTAATTGTATGTTTATGCCCATATTTGTTAGTTGGGACATACCAATGGATTCTCTAGCAACCCCAATTATTTGGGTCCTTTTTAGATTAGGATTTCATTATTATTTGTTAGAGTTTGACTAGGAAAGCAATTAAAATTATGATTATGTAGGAAATTCGTGTGAAAAAATTAGAATAGAACAGAGAGAGAGAGGGAGTACTCACAGGAAGTAGCATAAGAATTGCAACCGGGAAAACACAGGTGATGTCAACTGCTGTTCTCGTCAATTTCTTCTTTTCTCTCTCTGTGAGCTTGTGTCCCTGAATTTGCTTTAGCAGAAGTCCCAAAGCAACTGAGATGTCTATGAAGAGCAAATGAGTTCCCATCCATACATCCTATATCACAGTTACCTTTGCAACATCAGCCTTTGAGGTTTAACAGCAATAAACCCACATCTAGATAAAGTAGAAGGGATTGTTAACCTTACAGAGCCTGTAGACATCAGCTTGTTGCTGGATTTCTCTAGTACGCCCTCACGCTTGGGCTTTGGTTCAGCACCATGGCCTAGATTTAGTAGGGGCACTTCATCCATCCCGTTTGAGCTAGGACACTGCCATTACAAGAAGACATGAGTTGTGCATAGGAGAGAACCGTATACGAGAAACTGTACTGATAAGGATGCAAACAAAACCGGAACATGGTGTGGATCATCTATGAACTCCCCTTGGTGAACATTTTGTAAAGAAAGAAAGATTAAACAGAGAAGAAGAAAACAAATCAAGCACACAAGAGAGCGATTTTATGTGGTTCGGCAATGGTGCCTACTCCACGCATGGTTTCAAGGATCGGGTGATACCGGTCCGTACCGGCCGATTCCAACCCGCGATACAAAGGAAGTATTGCTAGGTCATGGACCGGCAGTCCGGCGACCGGTCCCCGAGGGTCTGAAATTTTTTTCAATTTTTTTTTATTTTTTATTTTCTATACAGGATCAGGACCGGCCGGTACCAATACGGACCGGCGGTCCTGACCGGAACCGGACGGGATCAGTCCGGCGACCGGTTCCAGTCTTTAAAACCTTGATTCCACGGATTCACACCAGGTTCCACTATTCTCAAAAGCTCCAGAAAAAGTGTTACAAGAGCAGCAACGAAAAGTATAATAAATACCCTATAGTTAGGGCTAAACAAAACAGCATATGAAATTACTATTTTACCCTCGGATCCATCGACCGGTGGAGTCGATGGCTGGATCATCAGTACTTCCCAAATGCCTCAATAGCATTAATCTCCACAAAACAACACATAAACCGCAAGTTGGACATGACCCATAAGAGGACCAAAGATAAGTGGTATAGCCATAACTGAACAAATGAACTACTGAATGAAACTTGAAATTCAAAATACATTCAAACCCAAGATTTAAAGAATTTCGAGGCATATCTTAACCTTAACAAGTACCTTGTTCGCTTGAGACTCACATTGAGCTATATACTTTGGCCTTACACTTGACATTAGGTATGAAGGTCTTTTCCGTACTTTTCCCGATGTTACAGGTAAATTTTTTGTGCCTCTACTCACGAAAGATGGTATTAACTCTGGGACGCCCCTTTCTGCAATTTTCGGAAGGTCACTGCTCGATACAATCAACACAGACACAATATCATTTCATTAATCATTTTATTCCTTTGTAGGGTATGCTAATTTTGTTGGCTGATGAAGCAAGAATGCAAACGTACTTTGATCTATAATAAGCAGCCCAGTAATCTTCCAAACAAATAGAGAGCAGGTCCTGGCTGAAAATTGTCAGGGGATATTATTAAAGCACCAAGTAGATTCCCTAGGAATATTACATAGAAATGGCTGTCAAGAAAGATGATATTGATGCTTAGTTACCTATGATCCAAAAATGAAACCAAATTTTCATCAAGAGGTTGTTGACTTGAGCTGCGAAAGTGACCAAACCCCGAGAAAGCATCAGAGCAAACACTGAAGACAGTAGAGAGAATAATCTCTTTCTCTGCTTGGATGACATGCTGCTTGGACCGCCTTCTTTCTTGGTGACTTGTATAGGGAAATGTGGCATAAAAGTCTAGCCATCCAATTTCTTCAGTTACTACCTGTTAATAAAAACAACAGATTCTAAGACCCAAGGGGCTAAAACAAAGTGAATAAAGCAAATATGCTTTGTTAAGGTTCAAAACTCATCAATTTATTGAAGCTTTAACAATTTCCTAATGTATTAAAGATGAGTCACATTTTGCACTTCCCATTAAAGTACAATCAGGACCAACCTCCATGAAGTGTTGATACAGAGAAAAGGAAGAAAGCTCGGGGAAAATGAAAAGGCTACCACACTCCAAGTAACTGCAGTGAAAGCATGAACCTCATATAAGATCTGTGTATTATTGACCAAGATGCAAAGCTTTAACTGAAAAATGAGAAGAAAAAATCACCTGAGCAAGTCCTTAACCTGCTCGTCAAGATCCTTTATACCCATTCTTGATAAGAATATTCTTGTCCTTCTCCCCAAAAATGCAAAAAATCCAAGTGTAGCCAAATTCTTCTCATGAACCTGTCAAAATTTGATAAAGTTATACCAACTGTAACTGCCAAGGATAGAAAGATCCACTGAATGTCTAAAAATACTCGGCAAGAAGGTATGTTTGGTGCAAGATTGAACAAGGTTTAAAGGATCGGACCAACCCGGTCCGTACTGGGACCAGCCAGGACCGGTCTGGTCCCAAGCCACGATACAACTAATGTATCGTGAGGCTCTGGACTGGATCGATACAACCGATACCGGTCTGGACTGGCCGGTACAGCCGGTCTTGTATTTTTTTTTGTTTTTTTTTAATTTATAAATTGGACGGTCCAGACCAGTATTGATCTGGACTGGCCCGGTACCGCCAGTCCGGCCGATCCAATTTTTTTAATTAAAAAAAAAGGCGGTCCACTTTTTGTACTGAATCCAGACCGGACAGTACCACCGGTCCGGACCGGGATCAGCCGGGACCGGTCCGGTCCCCGGTCCCGATCCTTTAGACCTTGAGATTGAGAACATATAGAAAGATACTGATAGACTTCGTGTTGCTGACTCCAACTAGTTAGAATAAAGGCATTTTGTTGTTGATGTAGGGAAAGGACTTGATGACTCACATAAAGACGCAATGCTTACAAAGTCAGACTAAAGAGAATGAGAAAAGGGCACTTTGATACATACGCACATGATTTTATCTGATGGGATAACAAACTGTTAAGGGAGATATGTAGAAATCAGTGTGTCTAGAACCTGACTTCAGTCAAACATAGATGCATTTTGTTTAAGCAAATTGTTATTAGAGAAGGAGTGCAAAGAAACAATCATGATTATTTGTCTCTTACCATTTAGCAGCATTTTCAAAAATCAAAGAGCTTACCTTGCAATGGTTAAAAGAATGCATGCGTGTGATGACACTCTCTCTGTGGAATGCAATGCATAGCTTTATCTGAACCAATTCAAACCAAAATTGTACCTCTTGGCTTGACTTATAAGGCAGAACCTTTGGACCATAATGGGCCAGGAATTCCTGTTCAAATCCCACAATAGATGCTAATTGATGCAATTCATCGATTGAAACAAGACTGTCTGACAAGTTCAGGAGCTTTGTAATGTCCTGCATTGATGCTGCATATAGAGTACAAGAAACATTCTCCATATCCAACTTCCTTACTGCAACACAGCAGCTTATAGCCAGAATGATCACTGCAACACCACTGAGTATATTTATGCTTAGACTTCCTCTTGGAAAGAGTACTTGTTGAAGTATATGGGAACAAACATACACCCATTACATGAAAAAGTAGAAATTTGCCACTATGTTTATCCTCCACCAGTATGTAAAGAGAACTATAAAATGGAAGTTCATCTAAGAGAGACTGCTACTTATAAGGGAAATTGGAGGATTCATTGAGCAAACCTTCTTGCATGTTCTGTAGGCCACCTCTTTTCAAACAAAAGAACGAACGAGCTTGCTAAAAGTGGCAGCTTCACTACTTTAAACCACTCCACCAGAGTTGAGTCCTTCATATTTAGTTGGCTTACAACATACTCTCCAAGCAAGTCTTTTTTGGGGGAAAGGCTGGAGGAAGCAAAGGAAAAAATAAAACAATCAATCACAATGACAGTCACAAAACATAAAATCTTATCACAGGTGAACATTACACTGGTTGTATTACAAATTTTATGGTTCAAGGAATAAAGCTTAATAAAGATTACATTTCAAACGAAATTGAACGATACTCACATATCGTAAACTGCAGAAAAGTCGTGAAATTCATCAGAAACCAAGAAGCCCAGTTCAATTGCTGCTTTTAACAAAGCAAAGACTGATGCCTGTAGAACCATATAGAAAATAATTTCTGTTTTCACATTTAAGTTTATGAAGGACTCAAGAATGATGTTTCAACATCCAGAATACTAGTAAATCCTGTTACAAAGTTCTCTGAAGCAAAGAATGAAAAATTGTGTATATTTATTCGAGTTTTTTTTTTTAATATCAACATGTATTTGCTGCAAAGAACATTTAACACTAGCATGACTTTGGTACATATAACAACAAATATATGCCCAGAGTCTAGGACGATTATTTCTTGCCTGTGGAGAGAACTATCTGAAGCAATAGTAAGAATTGAAAATCAAATGATTCCTAAAAGCAATCAATTTTGGTATCTAGGATCAATTATACGTAGAGCGAAATATTGATGAGGATGTTGTTCATAGAATTAGAGCTGGATGGCTTAGGTGGAGAAGTGCTTCAAGAGTGTTATGTGACCAACGTGCTCCACCCAAATTAAAAGGAGAATTTTACAGGATAGCCATTAGGCCTGCTATGATGTATGGATCAAAATCTTTGGTAACAATGAAGCAACATATGCATAGAATGAACATTGCTGAGATAAGAATGTTGTGATGGATGTGTGGGAAGACTAGGAAAGATAAGGTGAGGAATGGACATATTCGTGGTTGTTTGGGTGCGGCTCAATTAGGAGATAAGATAAAGGAAAGTAGGTTAAGATGATTTGGGTATGTAAAGCAAAGACCTACGGAAGCGGCTGTGAGAAGGTGTGAGAGAGAAATCATTGAAGGTTCTAAGAGGGGGAAAAGAAGATCCCAAAAGGACCTGGATGGAGTCGATAAAAATGGATTTGCATACTCATAATTTGATTGAAGATATGGTTTTAGATAGATCGGGATGGAAGAACATTATTCTTGTTGATGACCCCAACTAGTTGAGAAAAGGCATATGATGATGATGATGGAAGTATTAACTATGTATTCATATGGCTTAGCATACCTGATAGGCAATTCGTTTATGCCATGCATTCACATCCACACCAACCCATGCTTTTGCTAACTCTGTACCACTTCTTGCCGATTCAAGGAACTGAATTGCAGTGGAAAATCTCCTTGCAGATTTATGTAATTCTTGAACAAGACAATCCACCCAATTACATTCTATTTGACAACAATCAGACTTAGATACATGAAGCCTGCTCTTGCTATTGGTGCCAGATGAAGCTAGCAAAGAAAAGGCTCCTGAGGGAAGCCATCAATGTGAATTTATTAAGGGTGTTGAAGTATAACAACTAAACATAAATTTACGCAAAATGCAAGTACCCGGAAAACCGTAGTTTCCTTGTTCCTTCTTTTGAATCTTCAAGGATACAGAGCCTAGCATAAGAGAAGCAAAATTGGCTTTAACATTCCCTCTAATTTGTGGTTTAAGAGAATTCCTGCAAATCAAAATGAAATGCATTGGTGATTTCCCACAATAAAAATTCAAGGAAAAAAAAAATACTAATACAAGTGGTTATTCATTCGAACATTACAAACAGAAGCATTTACATGAACCTACTAACTATGGATAAATTAGTGAGGAGTTCTTTGAGCGCATGGAGTATAGTTAATGAATTGAAAAGAATTAACAGAAGAACCATCGAGTGTTGACTGTTGAAACCTGCAGCCCCGCATGGGAACAACACATCCGTGGGGGAACACAGGGCACCGAAGCAAACACACACAATTCCAGTATTCGAACTCCCGCTCTGATACCATGTTGACCCCTTACTCTAAAAGCTTAAGTTGTTAGAGAAAGACACAATAATGTATATCAAATGGTTCAACACCGAGCACATCACATGAACTAGAATTGATTCATTCAATCAAAACAGACTTTTAAAAAGAAAATAACCTAAGATATAAACAGAAACGAGCAAAACTTCGTCTAAACGAAAGGAAAAAAAAAAAAGATCACATTATCAAGTAATGCAAATGAAGAACTCAACCAAAATGTTCTTTTTTCAAACGACAATTCTAAGTGAGATCAAGAACAGGATCGATCAAATTGCAGCAAACATCATATAAAAAAAAAAGTACATGAACCGAAAAAATAAGAAGATAAGGACCTTGGTCGGTGCAGATGCAGCTGCAGAGATGTAGTAGGTATGGAGAAGTGAGAAAGTAAAATCGACGCCATTGTTGCAGATAAGGGGAGAGAGAGAGAGAGAGAGAGAGAGAGAGAGAGAGATGGATAAAAGGAGATTGAAGCGGATACATCGAGGGAGAATACGAGATTTCTCCGTCTCAGTCTCTTGGATTTCTCTCCCTGACTAGGCCTACAACTTTGTCATTCCTCAAGCTTTGGACTGTTCCGGTGAAGCTCTTGTAAACGCTCTCATGCTTTTAGTGGTGTTTGGTAGTACTCTCTCTGGTTTCCATCTCTTGATATGAAAATCATACAAACGCCGGCACAAATGTGACTTTCAGATAGTAATAGGCACTAGGCACTAGGCACTAGGCACTAGGTTGGTTTGGGGGCGGATCTGCTGTGGGGTTGCTGTGGGGTAGACACACCCCCACAGCTTAAATTGCCCTGGCGGGACCCACCATGAGGGGTTGACTTGGTAATTTCAGCTGTGGGGCTGTGTCTACCCACAGCAAATCCGTTCCCGGTTGGTTCGGTCTAACCGAAAATCGAACGAACCAAAAAATAATAAAAAAATAAAGTTGGTTTGGTTAGATTTGGCTTTTTTTCTTTTCTTTGTTTTTCTTTTTTCGGTTTGGTTGTGGTTTGAAAGATGAAAGATTCAATAGTTAGCTTCGGTATTGAACCGGTAAGAGGTCAGTCTGTTTTAATCTGGTTCAACCGACAATTTAAACCGAGAAAACCAAAAGACATCATAATTATACCTACATAATGAAAAAAATAGAAAAAATCTAAAAGGTCCGATCCAATCCGGCTCACACTCAGATTTTCACCTATTCATCCTGCTTGATCTGGTTGACACTGTTATTATCAAACCAAAACATTTGGCAGCTCGAACGGATGACCGGTCTGATTTTGTAGATCAAGATAAATCGGATTAAATCATATTAGTGATGAGGCGGTCTAATTAATTCCACTAAACACGTGACACTATCTTAAAAGTGTGTGTGCACTTTTACTGGATATAGCCTCATTCAATAAAGTAATAACTACTATAACAGCCGTCTCTCACGTGCCAGCAGCTGTCAATAGTAGTTGCACATTGATTGGACCGTTTTGTAAAATGATGATATTTGAAAAGGCTTAGAGATATCTGATCGCTCTTATCACAAAAAAGGCAACTTTCTTGGTGAAACAACCTTTTTGAATTCCAGCTTATTGGGGGAACGCCACATGTCCCCAATTTAACAAACACGGGCTAGCTTCCTTTTGACTATTCAAAAGGATAAGAATTTGTATTCCTACGACACTGGCTTCTGCATGTCCGAAGGAATAAGGATTTTAAATTCTTTCTAAATGACCTTATTCCTCTCAAAGGACAGATACAGGGGTATGCTACCCCTAATGGACTTTTCAAACATATGAAACTTAAGATAAAACCTCGAAATCACATCTACTCATTCTCTAGAAGAGACTTTGAGTGTTTTTTATGCTTTACCTTCACATTTCAAAGGTAATTCCCTTGAAGAATGATCTTCGAAGAAACTTTTATGCCTTTTAACTCAGATGTCATTCTTGGATCATATCCATAAACTTCAAATGACCATTTATCATATTTTGTCTTGCAAGAATCACGAAGTAGGTATATTTCCTCCTGCTGAGATGAATTCGAAAGCAAACTCAATACCAACCACCTCTTGATGGTAAATTCGAAGGTCAACCACTGCCAGATGGTGAATTCGAAAGCTAACCACCTCCAGATGGTGAACTCGAAGAAGGTATATTTCCTCCTACTAAAGTGAATTCGATGCTAACCACCCTGAGATGGTCAATCCGTCAAGGGTTAGTCACCCTTAAAATGACTGGGATTTTGTTCCTTCCGAAAGACAAAGATTGGGTTTACCCCCTCGAATGCATTCTTTTATGCATCCGAATTACAAAGACTTGCAGTCACTCTTATTCATCCTTAGGAATTGACTTCGAGTTATATTTTGGATAGACTTTGATTTCTAAAAGTAAATTCCCAGTGGAAAGAGCTTCAGAAGTCGAATTCACGCTACCTCCAGAAGTATTTCTTGGAGATGGGTTTCCTACGGATTTTGAGAAACTTTCTCTCACTTTACTTCAAAGGAACTCACAAGGGATCATATTTACTTTTGATTTCATTAAAATTAAAGGCACTCGAATTGGTTACTGTAACTATGAACCTTAAAGAATTCCAAGATAAACTCTTCTTTATAAGGACTATTGATCATGAAAATGAGTTCCTTGATGAGAAACTCAATTTCGAGTTCTCTATATAGGTAATTCGAGAATATACTGGTCACCTTATAAGTATACAGTTATTTTTTGTTTCCTTCGAAGGAAGATAACCGCCAAAAGGAGTTCCTTCGAGATATGCAAATTCAGAAATGCATTTATGACATTAAAGTGACTCCTTAACGTTTCATTGAGACAGATTTCCCAAAAATGGACGGCACGTGATAAAACTTCAGCTACTTACAATATATGTTGTATGACTTATCTAAAGGGGGTTTTGTCTTTTTCTAAAATGGAGGCAAGAATGGTGACGTTGCTTTTAGATTTATATTACATGCAACACATGTCATTCAATGCATGTTCCTCAAGATCTAAAACAACCTATCATAGAGCAAGTTTTGAAGATTTGAATGACTCATCCCTTTCTCTGGAAATAACTTAGGAGTGTTGAAAAACACGCGACATTTAGAATATGTTTTATGCATAGGGATATTTATAAGCTCCTCTTTAGACACTTGACTGAGTAACATTCGTCATCTTTTGAGAGACTAAATTCCCTATAAATAATAAAGCGTATCCTCCATTAAAAAGGATCTGAAGAATCTGATCACAGGAGAATCTTAGATTTAAGAGGTAGAAGAGAACAGTGAATAAAGGTTTTGAGAGTGAGAGTGAGAGAGAGAGAGAGAGGGAATAGTCAGTCATAAACGTGTATTTCTCTACATGTTATAGACTTCGAGTCATTCGAATTCTTGAGGTTTTCTTGCTCTTAAATATGCATTCAAACTGACCTTTCAATTATTGCAATATCCTTTTTTCCCCTTGTCTCTTCTCTTTGTCTTATTCACAAGTGATGTCTGAGAAAGAACGCTATTGACAGAACGGCTGCGCAATGGTTTAGGTTGTTTTGAGACAGGCTCTCCTTACCTATTTCTCTAAAAGGGTGATTGTATTGATTCATATGTATTAGCTATCAAGTTCATTCTAATATGTTTGTCTTTTAAAACCCGTCATCACCAATATCTCACTAACTTGTTTCATACCATCTATACTATTAACAAGAGAGCCCATTGGAAAGCATGCCAAAATAATTTAAATTTTTTAAAAATAACTTTTAATATATTTAAAAATGATATTATCTTTTGATATATATGGATTAGTTTCAAAATAACTATTTTTACCTCTTTCAATTATTTAAAAAAAAAAATACATATAACTTTAAATTTTTAAAAAATAACTTTTAATATATTTAAAAATGATATTATCTTTTGATATATATGGTTTAGTTTCAAAATAACCGTTTTTACCTATTTCAATTATAAAAAAAAAAAAAAAAACATATAACTTACCAAATCTGTCTGACAGGGTGGAGCGATTTACCCATTTAACCCCCACGTTGTCATCCCTAACCTCAAGCTATTTGTGCTAAAGAACCCTAACTAACATGGTCCTTGCAACCTAAGTCACAATTCGGGTGAATGGAGAGGTATTTTGCCGCTCAAAACACAAATCCGTATTTTCTTTTTAATTTTTGGGGGTTTATAAATATAAAAAGTATATGAGTTTTATTTTGAAAAAAATATTAAAAGACAAGAGTTTTTTTGTAAATTTTTGATAATTTTTTTATAAAATTAAAAAAAATTATGAATTTTATTCTAAAAAAAGATTAAATTAACTTGACAGAAGGTTAAATTGAGATATTTTATTTTTATCGATTATATCCTTTCTCTTATATATATGTGGTTGAGCATAAAAAATAAAAATAAAAATATCTTAATATAATTTGTATGTATATACGTAAACACTCTGTAAGCGTTATGAACTACAGTAACTTTTAAGTTGGGCGCTCTCACGCTCTTGTTGCCGCTGTCACTCCCGCACCCGTTCGGCGTTCCGGTGACTTAGCTTCCAACAGAGACCATATATACTCAAAAAACTAGAAAACCGGAGAAAACAATATTTCAGCGAGGATAAGCGGCTAATCGCCAACGAATTGAAACTTTTAAAATTCATCCGTCAAAACAGTAAAACCGAATCATTGCTATCCAATTGGATAAAAGCGTCCAAAATAGGAAAACAACTGCAAATGACAAAAACAACCTAAGATACACATACAGTAAAAGACCCTCGTATATATATATATATATATTACTAAATAGAGCTGTAAACGAGCTGAATTTTATCTAGCTTAGCTCAGGCTTACAAACCTTGAGCAATGCTCGGCTCAAACTCGTTAAAGCTTGACTCGGCTTGCAAAAAAATGGGTTGATAAAAGGCTCAATTCATGGTAAAAAAAACTTATATTAGTAAAAATACATTGATATTATAGTTGATAGTTATTATTATATATAATATAATATATGAACATATGTATTTGATATTAATATGTAATAAAAGATATAGGAATATAGATGTATAATCTCGTATAAAAGCCGAGCCGAGCTTTAACTGAACCGAGCCTACCCAAGCTTGGCTCCAACTTGTTAAGATAATGAGCTTTTTTTCTGGCTCAAGCTTGGCTGGCAAGCCTAATTGTAGAACTCAAGCTCAGCTCATACGAGTCTAGCCTGAGTCCGAGCCGAACTAGCTTGGCTCATTGACAGCCCTAGTACTGACATTATTTTCTACCTGAACACCATATAAATAGCTGAAAACACCAGTGAAGGTGGTAGTCTGGGCAGAGAAAAGGAAGAAAATTTGCAAAAAGAATGGAGGGTAATTGTTTGAGAAAAGATTAGTTGGAGAAGGGGTAGTCTGGGCAGAGAAAACAAATGTGGTTAAGCTTTCAGTTTTAAGAAAGAAAAACGTGGTTGTCCAGTCTAAAAGATTACCTTAGTTTTGCTATTATTAGTTATTAAAAGTCTATCTCCCTCCATTTCTACCATGTCTGATGTTTCTTCCTTCATATCCTCTGGTTATTCTTCTCCTTTTCAACATCCCTTTTCATCTATAAATATGTCTCTTTCACTTTCCGTCCTTCATATTCCTGCACCTTTCTCTTCCAGTGGGCTTCGTCTCTGTGATATTAGCAAAGAAGAACAAGCACTTTTTTGCTTCTTTGAGAGGCATTCTGATTTGTTCCATTTTGTCCAAACAGCTAGCAGAAACATATGTAAGAAAGTCTGATAGGACTTGAGCAATGGCTGGTGGATTTGCAGGTGCAGGAGTTGAAAAGAGGGCCCATCTATATGAATACAGGATTAC
>JAUPMG010013319.1:3924-15529 GCA_031762675.1 Pachysandra terminalis
TAATATTATATTACTCAAATAATTAATATTTAATTTAAAAATTATTGTAGTTATAGAAGATAATATAGTTAAATAACTCAAACACTTAAAAAATTGGTTCAACTTTTATAAGTAGTATGATTATAACTTACAAATAATATTTTTTTTTCTTAAAAAAAATCATGTTTATTAATTGTTTATAATATTTATTAAAATTTAATATATTAAATAAAATTATATTTTAATTTAATTTAAATTTAAATTAAAAATAATTAATTAATTAAAAAATAAGGTTCAACCCATTTATTGACGAATTTGGTTTGATTCAATGATTTTTCAATCCGGTTGTAAACGAGATCAAACCAGACCCAACCCCTTTAAACTCGAACCCGTTTACAATCCGACCTGAACCCTATATCAGTCCTAGTTCAACTTGAAATGGAATTAAACCGCGGGAAAGTGATGTCAACTATATTTGTAAGATCAATTTCTGAAGGGATTCGAAGAAATCACAGTCCACGTTTTTTCATTAGGGTTTTGCTTTGATTTCAATCTTTTTCTTTTTGATTTTACGAAGTATGATCTGTTGAACAAAATTTCCTTTTCTGCAGTAAACAAAAAGGTTTAGAGACGATTCTTCAACAAAAAACGGCATCTTCTTGATTCTACAGTGATGCGTAAGTCTCCCTCCCTCCATATTGTCTTGAGTAGCTTGTTAATTTGAATGTACTCCTTTGATCATACTAGTAGTTGTCTGCATTTCTTTTTTCTTTCGTGATCTTGTGAACAATGTTAGGAACTTGCTGGAGTTCATAGATGGTTTGTTCATTCGCTTACATGATTATACTGTTTTTTGGTTTTCAAGTGGATGATGTAACGAATTCTTGGGGAAAAGAAAACTCAAGGGAAAGATTATAGCCCTTCTTTCGATTTATATCAGAAGCTTTATTCTGATAAAGAGGTTTTTTTTTGGGTCTAGTTTTAGGGCTTAGGGTTTAAAGAAATAGAATATAGTAATTGCATCAAAGCATAGCTGAGCTCCTCGCATGTTTTATTTTTATATTGAGTAATTTATCTCTACTTGTGTATGCAAAAATTTTGCTTTCGTTTTGGTCTGGTAGGATATGGATTGACTTTTTTTCCCCCTTATTGGCAATGAAGCTCCGGCTGATCTCAAACCCTAGAAGGAGAAGGTAGAAAAGATATGCATGATTCCTTAGCATATCTCACGTTGATGAGGAACATATTTCAAGATAACAGGGAAAAATATGCTGGGTTACTTAAAGTGATGGAAGATTTCAAGTCTCAAAGGTTTGATCTTTACTTGCTTGATTTTAGGTTTCATGGAAGCTATAGGAACTATTGATTCGTTTCAATGCTGATTGCAGAAATGCTTAATTGGTAGCTTCAATGATTTCTTGCCAATGGACCATAAGATCAGCTTCCCACCTGAGGTTCTGACTTCAACAAAGATGGACAGTGAAATTAAAGAAAAATATTCTAATAACAAGATACAGGTGAAAATATTTCTTTATATTATATATATGTGTGTGTGTGTGTGTGTGTTTTCCCTTTTAGTTGCAAATATAGGATTCCAGATTTTTTACTAGCCTATTTTGGACATAAGAAACGTTCAAACATGATGATCATGTGTACAAGTCATTCATGAACATTTTGTGTATGTATGGAAATGAGGTCTTAGGAGATGTTTGCTTGTAATTTTTTTTTTCTCAAATGAGCTTAGCTCTTGGAACATCTTTCACTATTCATCTAAATGTTCTATCCTTATGCAGGTTTCCACTCTTTTCCATAACCGTGAAGACTTGATCCTCCGTTTTTGATCTGTTTCTTCAGCCGCAATCACTGCTCAAGATGCTCCATCTGGTAGGAATTTCTTTTACTGTCACGCCTGACTTATTGTATATCTGCAATTTTCATTGTGATTGTGAGTATAATCATTGTAAAGATTGTAATATATCATATTGAAATTTTAGTTTCCTGTAATGAGCGGAGCTCTACTATGCCAATGGTGCAGCAAATGCATGTGGACAAGGTATTTCCATTTGTTTCTTTTCTTTCCTCATTTTCTTTCCAGGTTCTCTCTCTTCCAGCAAGTTAACCTCATCCTTGTCTATTGTGATCAGAGGGGAAAAACTTTTGCTTCTCATGCTGATCCTAATCTTAGCATTGACCACCCTGATCCCCACCATGATAAAGCACTGATGAAACTGGACAACAAGAAGAGGAAACATGTTGTAAAGAAAAGAGACAGAAAGGAATACAAGGATAAGAGAGATCATGATCAGGATGACAGAGATCTAGAGAGAAATAGCTCGCGTCTGCCGCACAAAAGGAAATCTGGTCGGTGGGGAGAAGACACTAATTTTGAGCATTTACACCAAGGTGGAGAAGGTGCTGAAAAATTTGGAACTCATCTGATTTCACCCTCCTTTGATGATATAAACGCCCTTAAACGTGAGTATTTAGTTATTCCATTCAATAGTGTACACACTTTCATACATTTACATTAATACACACATATGTCCATCCATACATATATTCAGGTTATAAATCTCACTGTTGCAAGACATGTCACCAACATAGTGAAAAATGAGACAAAATAAAACAAAAAAGTAAAAGATGTTTTTTTTTTGGTGATAAAACTTTGTAGGTGGTCCAATTTAGAGGTACATACATTTAAAAATAACTGAAAATATGAAAAACATGGATATAATGAATGAAATGTATTTGGGGAGGTATAGTTGTGTACTGACATGGGGAAAAATGAAGGAATCATTCACAATGATAACCTAAATAAAACAAATACACATCTAGATATACTAAACACAATAGTATTATCCAAATGTCATAATACAATTAAATAAAATGAGCAGACACAACAATAGTCTTGTCTTGTACACCCTAAACTCTAGGAAATATAATGAGACATCAGTATATTACATCCATAAAGAGTTACCCCATGACCCCCACTTTTATGCTGACTATACTACATTGTCTCTATGCAATCCATACTTTGATGGCACCATTCCATGTAAATCCTCACGTATCTCTGGTACTCATCTAGATTACTGGTCAACATGATCCCAATTGGTGGGTACTAAGGTTAAAGGGGGTGGTGATAACGGTAGTATGTGACCTCAAAATCACAGACGGAGGGTAGGATTTTGTTGGAAATGTCATTTATATTGACTAATGTCGCACGTGTGAAGCCGCACGTGACATTTTCCTTCATGTCGTTACATGCCATAGACATTTTGTCGATATGGTGGAATATGTCGCCATCGGTTTCCACCAACTTTTCGCGTTCCCGCCCCTTGATAGCGAAACGATGCATACAACCATGCACGTATACAAACACAATCCTATTCTTGCCTGTGTACGAACTAACCAAAAATGTTATGTCAGTTGAAAGGTCACGAGTTAATGTTTCCAAGTTGTTAAAGCATTAGGCTCTTACCATTTGGGAAGTGTACACACTTCCCGTTGCCATGTATTGTCGTAGCAGGCTGTAGGCCCTTAAAGTTTTTGATGATTTTTTTTGGTCTACTTCTTTTTTCCCATCTGTTTCAACTCTTCTTAACAGAAATTTTAGATCAATGTTTTATAGTTCAGAAAGTCTCAAATATCAATATATATATACACATAAATATACTTGTTCTCTCATGTGTTTGGCAAGTCTATCAGTGTTCTTTGCATCATTGTGCTACCTACTCATCATAACTTCTTTATTCTTGATTTTTTCTTTCCAATCAATGTTTTGCCTCAATATCATGGCAGGTTTACACAACCAAGAGTTCATTTTCATTAAGAAATTCAAGGAGCGAAATCCGGAAGCATACCAGGAGTTCTTGAAGTGCATTCATCTTTATCGCATAGAAGTTGTTTCAAGATCTGAATTACAATTCTTGGTATGCATTATTATTATATTTTTTTTTCCTGCTGTTTTAAGTTACATGAGTTGATTGATGACACTTTTTGGGAGTTCATCTGTTTGTGCAAGTATTCTTCCATCAGCTGTAATCGAGGTTTTAAAGACTGGAACCGGTCGCCGGACCGGTATCGGCGGGTCCAGATCCTGTACAGAAAATTAAAAAAAAATTTTAAAAATTAAAAATTTCAGACCGGTCGCCGGACCAGCCGTAACCGGTGGCAGGACCGGAGGGACCGATCGCCGGACTGCCGGACCGGAGGGACCGGTCATCGGAGTGCCGGAACTAGTCACGGATCGGCGGAACCAGTCACCGGACCGCCGGTCCATAACTTGGCGATACAAAGGCTTGTATTGCGGGTTGGAACCAGACCGATCCCGTCCGGTCCCAGTCCGGACCGGTATCGGCTGATCCTTGAAACCATGGCTGTAATTCGTAAGAGTAAAAGAGAAATTTTTTTTTTTTGGAAGGTAAGTCAGTCCAAATTTTATTAAAGAAAGATGTGAAGTTACAAGCTTAGATGCAGGCCAGAATATATGGCCAAACACGGAAACCCAGATACAGCACCTGGGTAATCCCAATTCCCAACATACAAAAACAAGACACCAAACAATCAGCAAGCCACCCTGAGCTGAAGGAGAGAGGCATTACAGTACACAGTAACTGTAGGGGCCAACAAACCATTTCCAGCAGAGTAGAGCACCCACACATATCAGTAAACAAGATAGGGACATAAGGCCAAAGAGAAACCACCAAAACCAGCAGTCAGCAGCAACACCAACAGCACTTACCCTAACCAAAGCAGAAGCGAGCTGCCCAGAAAAAGCAAAGACTGGAACAGGGTACAAATAGCAGAGCAGAGACCCAGTCCAAGTACATCAAACCATTACCACCAAAGTCCAACTGACAGGCAGCAAACAAACATAACAGACCTGATCAGTCAAACCTAACAAACATAACTGTAAAAGAGATATTTGATGTTACAAGTGATGATTTAAAACTCTTCTATTATAAAGTACTCAATCTTTCAAGTGATTAACATTTTGATACTTTATCAGATTCATTCCATAAATTGGCACACTGGCTTATCATAGGTAGGTAATATAAATAGCAAAGAAGTAGAATCAGTCATAAAAAATTTTAAAGTTTCAGATGCAAACTACCTCTTTTGAAGCTGTTAACTTTTGCTGAAGTTGTTGCAATTAATTTCTTTGATATTGTCTCCTTACAATTATGGTGAAGTTAGTGCTTTGCTTGTTTGACATTATTATCTCATGAACTGCTCTTGTTCTTTTGTACTTGAACTTCTATATGCTGGTGAAACATTATTCTGTTGACAAGAAAGTAATGACTTCTATGAAGTTTGAAGTATGGATCACATTGTTGTATATTTTTACATTAATAATGTAAATTGTCTTTCCTTGGTAAGTGATGCATCCTTGGGAAAACAACTTCAGCAATCTGTGGCTGATTTTTGGAATTAAGAATCTCAGAAACAAAATGCTAAGAGTAGGTGTTACTGATGTTAAAAATTTTATCAAAAAATAAGTAGTTGTTGTTAGCTTAGATGTCTTGGTACGTACGTGAGTCTTTCCATGAATCCAGTTTTTTTATTTTCCCGAATCTGGCACTCAATAGCAGTGCCATATGCTGACACTTTTACCCATACCAATCCTGAAGTATTATTTATAGAACTGTAACTTTTATCTTTCACATGGAATTTTCATCCCCCTTTTGGGTTATCTATATTTCCACTGACACTGTTGCTTGTTTCAGGTGGTTGATTTTCTTGGAAAATATGTGGATCTTATGGATTGGTTGTCTGAATGTTGGCCACGATGTGAAAAGAAGATTGGTAACTACTAAAAGCTACATTTTTTTTATCCAAAGCTATCTGCTCTGATTTCTTCATTTATAAAGTTGTTTCTGATCAAGACCCTCTCTCTCTCTCTGTTTTTTTTTTTTTTTCCTCGTATTGATTTCTTGCTGGTATTATGTGAAAGAGTACATAAGAATAATAAATATTTGTTCTTGTTTTCTTTAAGGACTGATAGTCTTATTTTTACATGTTCATCATCAAAGAATATATCACCCATTAATTATAAAATGAAGACACTGATGCACTAAAGCAGAGGGCAGGAATAAACTGCGGGAGCATGATGGTGATGATAGGGATAAAAATGGACACAATGAAGGGGATAAAGATAAAGAGTGTGAAATACTTGAAAAAATTGAACCCCTTGGTAATAAAGACGTAGCAAACCACAAGACTCCTTTATTTTCTAACAAGGATAAGTCGATCACAATATCCATTCAGGAGCTCAATCTTTCTAATTGTCCACAATGTGCTCCTAATCATGGACTTCTACCAAAGAATGTAAGAAGTTATTTACTTAGGCTTCTGTATGCTTTGTATTCAGATATCCTTATTGGGTATGTATCTATTTACCCTTTGACGATTGTCTCCTTGCAGTACCTAATTCCCTCAGAAAACCAGAGAACAGATCTTGGTGCTGAAGTGCTAAATGATAATGGGGTATTAAAAGACTTCAGGAAGTTCTTTTAAGAACATTCTTTTGCACAGGAAGCTTGATCATCCAAACTACTTCTCTTTGTTATATATAGTTGTTTACTATTGTTATTCTAACTAGAGTTGTTGAATTATCTGGAGGATATTCAAGTTAATTAGGGTTGTATATTATCATTTATGGCATTTGATGGGAACCTCTAGGATCTGGATTCAAATACTACAAAACAGATGCTATACAAATATTTGATGACAAGATGCTAATCATGACCTTAATTAGTGGGCATCCGGTATACTAATATTTTTTAAGAATAAATGGGATAGAAAGAGGTGCCAAAGTCATTGTATAGATAAAAGAGGATTTTATATTATAAACATTTTATCCATCAAGTTCAAATAGGTTTCATTTGGGTTGGGTAGGGCAAATGGTCTTAATAATAGATTGTCATTAATAAGATTATAAATATTGATTATGTATGTAGTACTGTAATTCTCATATGACATATGGTAAGGTTTTTTTTTCTCTGTTTTGGTTGTTTTCTGCTATGCTGTTAGCAGGTGTCTTGTTGCTAGCCTGTGGGCTTGGTGATTTATTTGTTTGGGGTTTGATGCTTTGATCAGACTTGTATTGGTCACCTTATTTTTATATATTCCGGAATTTACCAGTTCCAAAAAGAATAATTGTAAGATGTTAATTTTCTTTTATTGGTTCTATGCAGAGTGGTGATAGTACAAGAGCAGTTTTTTCAGCAAATGTGGTGATGACAAAAGACAGCAAGTTTCACAGATATCATGCAGAATCTGTTGGGTACGTTTAAATTGAAAGAGAAGATGGCGAGTTATCACCAAATGGTGATTTTGAAGAGGATAACTTTGCAGTCTACAGAGATGTTTCTATGGAATCCGTATTTCCAGAACATTATAGATGTAAATATGTAAAGGAAAGCCAAACATAGCTCTGGAAACTTGGCGGTAGAGTTGTCATTTTTTTCTCTTTTTTCCTGATAGGTTCTCTCTTTCTCTTGGCAAGTTGATGTAGCAGAGGTTTTCAGTGAGTGAGAATATTTATTCTTATAATAAAATAGAAATTAGAGTTCATATCTTAGAGTTCTAACGCTTGCTATCCATAAATATGTTGTGTGTTGCCTCTGTGTGATGCCATTTTGAATGCATATGCAATGATTTTGAATTTGACTTGGTCTGAACAGCAAATCATAAATGTTGAACAAGAAGGGTGGTCTTACTTCTTCCCCTTTCTATAACTTTGATCTAATTTTCTCAATATTTATTCATTGTTGACTAAAATCATTTGGTTGAGCTGATAATTGGAAATTTAATCTCTTTAATGGGATTGATATTTTTCAAGGCAAGCTAGATTTATACGTCCCCATTGGATTGGGTATTAAGCATCATAATTAGGGATGGTAATGGTACTTGGTAATTAGTCCCCCAATGGATCAGATTTCGGCAAGACGTAAAATTGAATACAAATATACTCTTTAAGTGAACATTTTGTGTATGTATAGAAAGCAAAACAATTCTAGAAATGAGGTCTTAGGACATGCGTGCTTGCAATTTTTTTTTCCTCTTGTTAATGGTCCCCCTTTCTGAAAAAGAAAACTAAAAAGAGGGGAAAAAAAAACTTACTGTTTTCAAGGTGAGCTTAGTTCTTGGAACATCTTTCACTATTCATCTAAATGTTCTACCCACATGCAGGTTTCCACTCCTTTTCATAACCTTGAAGACTTGATCCCCCGTTTTCAATCAGATTTTATTCCTTGCTCAGCATGCTCCATCTGGTAGGAGTTCTTTTTACATCACGATGAGCGGAGCTCAATTATTCCCATGGTGCAGCAAATGCACGTGGACAAGGTACTTCCATTTGTTTTCTTTTCTTTCCTCATTTTCTTTCCAGGTTATCTCTCTTCCAACAGGTTAACCTCATCCTTGTCTATTGTGAGCAGAAGGAAAATACTTTTGCTTCTCATGCTGATCCTAATCTTAGCATTGACCACCATGATGCTCACCATGATAAAGCACTGATGAAACTGGACAATGAGAAGAGGAAGCATGCTGTAAAGAAAAGAGAGAGAAAGGACTACAAGGATAAGAGAGATCATGATCAGGATGTCAGAGATCTGGAGAGAAATAGCTCCAGAGATTCCAACAACATGCAATGTCTGCCACACAAAAGGAAATCTGGTCGGTGGGGCGAAGACACTAATTTTGAGCATTTACACCAAGGTGGAGAAGGTGCTGAAAAATTTGGAACTCATCTGATTTCACTCTCCGATGAAAACACCCTTAAAAGTGAGTATTTATACCATTCAATAGTGTACACTCTTTAGTACATTTACATTAATACACGCATATGTCCATGCATACATACATACATACATACATAAATTCAAGGTTAAAAATGCCACTGTTGCAAGACTGCTAAGACATGTCACGAACATAGTGAAAACTGAAACAAAATAAAACGAAAAAGTGAAAAATGTTTTTTTTTTGTGGTGATAAAACTTTGTAGGGGTCTAATTTAGAGGTACATACATTTACAAATAACCTAAAATATGAAAAACATGGATATAATAAATGAAATGTATTTGGGGAGGTATAGTTGTGTATCGGCATGGGGAAAAATGAAGGAATCATTCCCAATAATAGCCTAAATAAAACAAATACATATCAAGATACACTAAACACAATAGTATTATCCAAATTGCATAATACAATTAAATAAAATGAGCAAACTCTAGAATAATCTTGTCTTGTGCACCCTAAACTCTAGGAAATATAATGAGGAGACGTCAATATATTACATTCATAAAGAGTTATCCCCATGACCCCCACCTCTATGCTGACCATACTGCGTCATCTCTATATAGTAACAATATTGTGCCCAATCCATGCTATGATGGTACCATTCCATGTAAACCCTCATGTACCTCTGGTACTCATCTAGACTACTGGTCAACATGATCCTAGTGTACTAAGGCTAAAGGGGGTGGTGATAACGGTAGTATGAAACCTCAAAGTCACAGATGGCGGAGAGTAGGATCTATATTGGAAGTACAAAATATTAATTTATACAAGAATAAATTAATTTCCTATGATTTTTGAGTACGAAACAGTTGGTTTTAATAATTTATGACTGAGCAAATTGTTTAGTGAAAGACAAAAAAAATAAGACAATGAACTGAATTAAAATGATCAAATAAATTCTGTTTCAAGAATTATCATGTGATGTTAATAAGGTAAACGAAAATAACTGGTAGGAAGATGTTTGGGCAAGAACCGGAAAATAAGGAAATAATAAATATATAAAAAAAGATTAAAGTATAATATGTCTGCAAAACAGATCTGGAAAAGTTAAGATAATTAACTCTTGAAAAGCTATCAAACACCAATACGAGTAATTCAGTGTGTATGGTGCGAGTATGTTCATATATATATATACGAGGAAAAGGACAGCCACACTTGGCTAATCTCAAAGGAACAACTAAAACAAAAGAACACTATAAATTAGCCATACAGGCTACAACAAAAGACATGTAAGGAAAAAAAAACTAAGGATTGGGCTTAGGAAGATTTGCTTCAGGAGTTGGAGTAGGTGGTTTGGGTGGAGGGATTTCAGATGGGCCAACATTGGGATTACTCTTAAGAAGATCCAATATAGTTTGGAGGGTATGATCCACACTCTCCTTAAATTCTCTAAATCCAGCTTTGGTCTTCTTATGCTCATTTCTTAGTCTCTTCTACATCTTGAAGCTTGTCTTCTCCAATGCCTTCATCCTTGCTTCTAAATCCGCTATCATTCTTGATGATTGGCTTTGCTGCTGCTGGTGTTCAGGCATCTGTTGCTGTTCCACATAAGGCACTGTATGCCTCCCCAAATTTCCTTCCTGTTGTTGTTCTTGTTGTCGTTCTACCTGTTGTTGTTCAGGTTCATACCTGCTCTTCATCTGCTCATAACTAGTCTTCCCAAAAGGTTTAATGGTCACACTGAATTCTTCTCCTATAGAGTGTTCAAACCATGCAGCTTCCATAGCACACATCAAACATGGGTTTTTTAAGAGTTAATTGTCTTAACTTTTCCTCATATTGGATAGGTTTTTTATTATATTTCCTCCCTTTTTCTTTTATTTTAGTAATAGATTCAACAATGCAAACTTGAGATGTGATTATCAATTAAAAGTTAGCAATTGAAGTATGAACATCTGAAATATAAAGGTCAAAAGGATTCAAATTTAAGCAAGATTTACTCTGAAGATTAAATCAAATTACGGTGTAAATTGTAAAGTTACACTAGTGTGTATGGTGCGAATCTGTTCAAATTGGCTTAGTTCTGTACAAGTAGATATGTTAAAATTGAACTTTTGATGTGTCCAAGACCGAGATAAACTAGATTCACTGAAAGGGGTGTCAAATATAATATTTGGTAGAG
This sequence comes from Pachysandra terminalis, assembly GCA_031762675.1. Lineage (NCBI taxonomy): Eukaryota > Viridiplantae > Streptophyta > Magnoliopsida > Buxales > Buxaceae > Pachysandra > Pachysandra terminalis. The sequence goes on from JAUPMG010013319.1 coordinate 14,828, forward strand.
ATTCTAAGATTGTGTTAAAATGGAGATGCCTATGAACTAAGGGATATGAGGTTCATACAATAAAACAGAATAGCTCAACTAACAGAAATTTAAATGATACAATCTCAGAAAAAGATGAAAGAAAAGAAAGAAAATCAAGTGAGATGAAAGGCTTTGTATTAGTCTACAGCAGAACTTTGAAACTATTTTTTTAGTACAGAAAGGCGGATTTTAATATTCACTGCATATATATATACACGTGTGTGTGTGTGTATATATATACGTGTGTGTGTGTGTGTGTGTTTGTGTATGTATATATAGAAAGAAACTGGGATGAACAATCCAAATGACAGAGGAACTTCATGCCAATTAAATAACAAATAAATAAGCTAAAAAATATATTATCAAATCTAAAAGGAACACAACAGTAATTAATTTAAATCTAAATGATCATGCAACCGAATATTATAGCAACGAAATAAAACAGGGTTTAGGACTTCCCTGCTCAGGAGATTTTTGAGTTTAGACCAGCAATTATTGACCGAGAGTCCTGCTCTGGTCTCAAAAACAGTAGAACAGAGACTACGGCAAGACTATTGGATTTTTTTTTTTGGTGGGCTGTTGAAGGCCTGTTGTAAAGAAGAAGGAAAGAGAGAGAGAGAGAGAGAGAGAGAGAGAGAGAGAGAGAGAGAGAGAGGAAAAGGTTATATTTACTAGTGTCGC
>JAUPMG010013330.1:0-29467 GCA_031762675.1 Pachysandra terminalis
TTGTGTTCTACGGTGGGTTAGAGTTATAGGGGGTTCATTCCCTCTATTCTCTCCCACTACAGCCCCACTAAGAGACACGACCTTAATTGACCTCTTCGACGCATAACCGTGCGTTTGAATGTGGTCTTCTAAGTTTCTTCTTACAAACTTACCCTAATGGTTTCTTAAATAACACAAGGACCCCAATTAATACTTAGATATTTAATTCCTCCCCTGATGTTCAATTAATTAAACAACTATACAAGCTTAGGAAATCTAAACATTAAATTAAATGAAATAAATCAGGAGAGAAAATCTTCTTAATGAGTTTAGATCATTACAGTATTTTAAAATAAAACCCTTTATTTTGGTGTTTACAAAACTGGATGTGTGGTCACTTTAATGATTGCGTTTACTGTGTGTTTTCCTTGTCCCACATTGGAAACTTGAGAGTTTGGGAGAGTGGTATATATACATTCTCATTCCATGAGCCTTATGATCTTTTAAAGGGGAACAAGGAGGGCTTGCGCCCATGAGGCCAAGTGACGAGCCAGGGCCGGTCCAATAAGATTTCAAACGGAGGTGTTGGAAAGCCCTAACATGTGCACATTCCTACGACGTGCGCACATGCGTGCGGTTGGTCAACTCGGCACGACACAGTTTGGTTCGGATCGGATCGCATATGTACCTATCTTTTTGGACAAACTCAGACTAGATTTATAACTGATTTTTATAGCCATTTTTAATCTCTCCGTTGTGCAACATTTCAATTAGTTGAGAGAAATCTGTGTGTGCCCTACACTTTAGGGATAGTGCGCACAGATCATGGTAACCCAAACAGTGCCTTTTCTCTTCTTTAAACAGGGGGTTTCACACAGAATGAAGAACACAAAAAAATACAGCAATGTTTTCTACTGTTTTCTACTACTCTGTAATTTCTTTTAGACGAAATCTTCATCTCTTTCAGTTCTTTAAATTTTCTGAATCTGTGCAGATTGATCGAGTGTATAGTGGTGGTCTGGGTTGTTGTATCATGGAGGTGTTACACAGAGATTAAATGCGACTGTTCAACTTTTCACAGGGCATAAATCACCTTAAAGAAAGCGACCTAATCCGCACCTCACCCAAACCTCTGCTTTCTTTAATTGAATACTTCTCTATTGCTACAATGTTTTTCTATTGTTTTCTACTGCTATGAAATTTCTTTTAGACGAAATCTTCATCTATTTCAGTTCTTTAAGTTTTCTGAGCAAGCATTGGTGGTGTGGGGTTCGTCTTGATCAAATTTTTGTAGATTGATCAAGTGTATAGTGGTGGTCTGGGTTGTTGTATCCTGGAGGTGTTACACAGAGGTTGAAAGTGACTGCACAACTTTTCGCAGTGCGTAAATTACCTTAAAGAAAGCGACCTAGTCCGTGCCTCACCTGAACTGTTGCTTTCCTTAATTGAAGACTTCTACTATTGCTACAACAGTTCATTTTGTAGAATCGGGTTTTAATGTTTCAGTATTTTACCATTTGAAAACAACAATTTTATGGTGAATTTAATACTTATGGAAAATACTGGGAAAAGCGTATCTGCATCCTCTGATTTGAATAAACCATTCAAATTCAGCGGTGCAAATTTTAGAAGATGGAAAAAAGTTATTTTTCTATCTTAATTTCATGAGGGTAGCCTATATAACTGATGATGACCCTAGAGATTCTGAAGAACCTGTTAGTCCCGGGTTAGTCTTTAAGTGGAAAGACGATAGTTATGAGTGCAAGGATTACATTCTTAACACACTGTCAAACGGCCTATATGATTTTTATACTCATTGCAAAAATGCAAAGGAACTGTGGAGGGCACTTCAGAAAAAGTATGATACTGAAGAAGCCGGGTCAAAAAAATACGCTATCTCCAGATACTTTAAGTATCAAATGGTGGAGGACAAGCCTATAGTTTCACAGATTCATTATTTGCAGATGATAGTCCATGAAATTCTTTCTGAGGCAATGAGTATAGAAGAGCAGTACCAAGTGGCTGCGGTCATTGATAAACCCCCTCCGTCATGGAAAGAATTTAAGAATGTCCTTAGGCATAAGACCAAAGAAGTTTCCATACAGTCTGATCACTCGTCTTCAAATTGAAGAAGAGGCAAGGTTGAAATACTGGGAAAAGCGTATCTGCATCCTCTGATTTGAATAAACCATTCAAATTCAGCGGTGCAAATTTTAGAAGATGGAAAAAAGTTATTTTTCTATCTTAATTTCATGAGGGTAGCCTATATAACTGATGATGACCCTAGAGATTCTGAAGAACCTGTTAGTCCCGGGTTAGTCTTTAAGTGGAAAGACGATAGTTATGAGTGCAAGGATTACATTCTTAACACACTGTCAAACGGCCTATATGATTTTTATACTCATTGCAAAAATGCAAAGGAACTGTGGAGGGCACTTCAGAAAAAGTATGATACTGAAGAAGCCGGGTCAAAAAAATACGCTATCTCCAGATACTTTAAGTATCAAATGGTGGAGGACAAGCCTATAGTTTCACAGATTCATTATTTGCAGATGATAGTCCATGAAATTCTTTCTGAGGCAATGAGTATAGAAGAGCAGTACCAAGTGGCTGCGGTCATTGATAAACCCCCTCCGTCATGGAAAGAATTTAAGAATGTCCTTAGGCATAAGACCAAAGAAGTTTCCATACAGTCTGATCACTCGTCTTCAAATTGAAGAAGAGGCAAGGTTGAAAGACAAGAAAGAAGATTAGTTTGTAAACCATTCTAAGGTCAATCTGGTGACACAGAACAAACCTCCTCACAACGGTCAGAGTTCCCAGACCCACCTGAGACCCAAAGAAAAATTTATGAAAGAGAAGCGTCCATTCAACCAGAACAAGAACAAAGAACTGAACCAAGGACCACCTTCAAAACAGAACAATACTGACAAGAAATTTCACTGCTACTATTGTAGCAAACTGTGGCATACTGCTTGGGTTTGCAGACAATGGAAATTTTAGCCGGTCGGACAAGCTAATCTAACCGAAGAGCCCTTTGTGGCTATGCTTACTGAGGTTAATCTCCTCAATGGTTCTAAAGGATTGGTGGTGTGGGGTTCGACTTGATCAAATCTGTGCAGATTGATCAAGCGTGTAGTGGTGGTCTAGGCTGTTGTATCCTAGAGGTGTTACACAGAGGTTGAAAGCGATTGCACAACTTTTCGCAGTGCGTAAATTACCTTAAAGAAAGCGACCTAGTCTGTGCCTCACTCGAACTGTTGCTTTCTTTAATTGAATACTTCTGCTATTGCTACAATAGTTGATTTTGTAGAATCAAGTTTTATTGTTTTAGTATTTTACCATTTGAAAACAACAACTTTAAGGTGAATTTAATACTTATGGAAAATACTGGGAAAAACGTATCTACATCCTCTGATTTGAATAAACCATTCAAATTCAGCGGTGCATATTTTTGAAGATGGAAAAAAGATATTTTTATATCTTAGTTTGATGAGGGTAGCCTATGTTATAACCGATGATGACCCTAGAGATTCTGAAGAACTTGTTAGTCCCGGGTTAGTCTTTAAGTGGAAAGACGATAATTATGAGTGCAAGAATTACATTCTTAATGCACTGTCAGACGACCTATATGATTTTTATACTCATTGCAAAAATGCAAAGGAACTGTGGAGGGCACTTCAGAAAAAAGTATGATACTAAAGAAGCTGAGTCGAAAAAATACGCTATTTCCAGATACTATAAGTATCAAATGGTGGAGGACAAGCATATAGTTTCATAGATTCATGATTTGCAAATGATAGTCCATGAAATTCTTTATGAGGGAATGAGTATAGATGAGCAGTTCCAAGTGGCTGCGGTCATTGATAAACTCCCTCCATCATGGAAAGAATTTATGAATGTCCTTAGGAATAGGACCAAAGAATTTTCCATAGAGTCTGATCACTCGTCTTCAAATTGAAGAAGAGGCAAGGTTGAAAGACAAGAAAGAAGATTAGTCTGTAGACCATTCTAAGGTCAATCTGGTGGCACAGAACAAACCTCCTCACAACGGTCAAAGTTCCCAGACCCACCTGAGACCCAAAGAAAAATTTATGAAAGAGAAGCGTCCATTCAACCAGAACAAGAACAAAGAACTGAACCAAGGACCACCTTCAAAACAGAACAATACTGACAAGAAATTTCACTGCTACTATTGTAGCAAACTGTGGCATACTGCTCGGGTTTGCAGACAACGGAAATTTCAGCTAGTCGGACAAGCTAATCTAACCGAAGAGCCCTTTGTGGCTATGCTTACTGAGGTTAATCTCCTCAATGGTTCTGAAGGATGGTGGATCGACACGAGCGTTTCCAGGCACGTGTGCTATGATAGGAACTGGTTCAGACTTATTGTAAAGACCTAAAATTTTTAAAAATTTAGAAAATAGTGTTTTAGTCATTTAACCAAGGAACAAGGGTAAATCAGTAAATTACCTAGAGGAGAGTGGTACATTGCATGAGCAAACACCATAATTTATTTTTAAGACTGTAGAACCTTGAGAGTTTGTTAGAACCAGTAAAATGAGGCAACCACCCGGTCTAGTGGTTCAAACCCAAGTGAAACCCATAATACTCAACCAAACAGATCCTAAGTTCATGAAGGAGTATAAGTACTCCTTATGACATGAGAAACCCTAAATGTCATGAGAAGTCAAAAGGGAGGCTGCCCTAGAGCATGTGAGGAAGAAGAAAATCAGAAAACCAAAGGGGGAAAGCTTGAACACCCGAAAATCAAAAAGGGAATTCATGGCTCCATCAAAAGGGGAATTCATGGAGTGTTTAGGGATTTATCAGGGTGTGACAAAGGGCAGGGGTAGACCACCCCACTAACCAAGGCCACCGACCACCCCCCACCAACCAGAAATGAATGACGATGTGGACCCTGATTGTGCATATGGACTTCAAGGGGAAACTAATGGGCTTGGTCCCACAGGGCGGGAACCACTTTCTATTTGGCAAGTACTCCGACACCCCACCGACAGGGTCATCCGCCAAACCAACACCATAGGTCTTGGATTTTGAAAGGTTATGGAAGGATGTCAAATGTATTTGGTGAAGTTATCTCAGGTTTGGTAGTGGTTAACTACCCATGGGGTATCAATAGCATACTATTAAGGCCACCAACTTTAGTGGGGAAGGCCTATGACTCAGTTTAGGTATAAATGATACCTTGGAACACGTGTTAAGCCTTTAAGGTAAGGTTTAGAACTCAATGAGAACGAAATGGGAGAGGTTATGTGAAAGGTTAGGTTGGATATCACCCCTCCCCACACACACACACACACACTTGCTTGGAAAATATGAGGAAACTTAAAGAAATGACACAATGAGTGTTAATGTTGCATGTGATGGATACTAATGATAGCCTTGGAGGTAAATGAACATGAGAATGGTGCATGGGATAATCAGAATAAATAATTGAGATTGGTTGTAGGAAAGATGGTGTAATTGGTGTGAGGTGTACATAGATCCCAGTTTAAGGTATATGTGATGTATACAAAGATAGGGGTTAGGTTGCAATGGAAGTCTCTCAAAATAAATGGTGGCTTTATTATCATGAATCAATAAGGTAGTAAACATAGAAAAATTTACATTAATGTTTTAGGTGAATTATAGAGGTTAATTAAGGGAATATGTAATGTATGAATTGATCCTAGTAGGATGTAAATTGATCTTAGATGGATGTGAACATCAATATTGATGGAATATGAATAAATGATAGATGATTATGTGAATTGATCCTAGTAGGAATTAGGGTTTTAAGTCTCGAGATCTTGGATCGGACAGGTCCCGACCGATCCCGATTCGGATCGACGATACTGGCCGATCCAAAAGTTTGATCGTCACTTAAAAAAAAATTGGATCGGTCATCGGAACAACTATACAGGTCGTCGGAACGGCGATACCGGTCTGTATCAGACCGGTCCAGGCCGATACCTATTGGATCGTTGGTTTTATAAATTAAAAAAAAAAAAAACTTTGGATCGGTTCGATCCAGCCACTGGACCAATCCGGATCAGTATCGGTTGGACTGGTCCGATCCAAAGCAACTTGATACAATAGTTGTATCGTGGATTAGGATTGGACCGGTCCTAGCCGATCCGGACCGGATCGATCCGATCGTTGAAACCATGGTGGGAATTGTGAATTGACCCTAATTGGATGAGGGGACTAATCCTAGTTGAATATGTGATTGAATCCTAGTTGGATGGATATGAATTCTGATTTTGGTTGGATGCATGAGTTCATCCTAAATGGTTGTATGAATTAATTTAGTTGATGTGTATGCTGATATATATGTTTGTATACATGTATATGCAATGAATGTATTGCAAGGTAAATATGGCCTTGGCTATGTTAAACTACCAGAATAGTAATGTGAATGTCTATACTATTAAGATGGACTAAATGAATGATGAGATGAAACACATTCTTATGAATAAGCATAAAACATGGAATGAGAGGTAAAGTAATAACCTCAACTATATTGAATTACTAGAGTAGTGATATGAATGTCTATATTGTTAAGATAGACTAGATGAAATATGAATGATGTTTATGCTTAATAATATGCATACGACATAGTAATGAGATGAAAAGGCACTTTGATGTAAGTCCTTGAATGAGCATGATTAAATTTGTTTATTTTTATATGAATGGGCATAGTATATAGAAAAGAAAAATTTATGATTAATTCCAAGTCACGTTGCAACATGGAAGTGCAAATCCATGACGTATGTTGATATGAATGGATGTGGTTGCTTTTGTAATGGTATGTTTTCTATTTACTGTATTTAGTTAAATTTAAGTGAATTGGAATACCATGGCATTGCAAGATGACTTCATGGTTTGGATGACATATCATATTTGAACTCTAGAATGAGTTTCCTTGGAGTTAATTGATAATGATGGGAATGCCCAAAGAGGCAAGATATGAGTGAGAACTAAGATAGTCCAAGATGGTCGAAATGAATTAGATAAATAACTATTGAGAGAAGTGAACTGATGTTCCATAGGTGAGGTTCTGTGTTATGCCCCGGATGCGTTCCCGTGATAAAAAATAATGGTGGGACAGGAGAATCCCATACGTTTTAAGGTCTTAAAATTGCGATGTGAACGTAGAATCTACTGAGTGTCCTGTAGCCCAGAGTGGCCCAAGGGGTACCTAGAGTATTGGTGGGATGTGACAAGAATAAAAAAATTTTGTCTCTGGTCTTGAAGCCTAATATGGCGCAAAACATTCAGGGGTAGCATGGTGGGATCAGTAGGGATCTAGCATAGACTTCAAGTGGTCATACTTATCAATAACATGCATTAACATGTTTATGTGATTGAATGGTGAATTGTGGAAAAAGGGAGACATGATTCTCTATTGTGAATAATCATGGAGCATGCAACATCATGTAGTTGTGTTGATGAGACCAGGATGCATGTTACCAACCCTGTCAGAATGAAGAGTGAACTGCATTAAGTTTGGATTGTTATGATATGAATGTTAAGAACTAGATTATATAAATGAATAGAATTGAATCATATAGATGTTAAGAGTTAAAGTATTTAATGTAAAGAACTAAGACATGTAATTTCATAAATCACTTACATGATTTTCATATTATTATACTGGTATGTTTTTCTGAGTAAATACCCGGGTATTGCAGGTTTATTCACGAGCTTTTAAGCTCACCCTCGTTGATATATATTTTTCAGGTTGTGCTGTGCATCTCTGAAGAAATGTTGGTGGACTTTGGGTAGAAAGCATCTACTTCATAATTGGTTAGTAAAGATCCTGGTAATGTATATCTAGAATTTAGATTATTATTGTCTCTTGTTATTCACTTGTTTGCCACCTATTGTGGAGGGGGTGAGAGTTGCCACCTCCTGTGGAGGGGGTGAGAGTTGCATTACCGAATCATAGCGGGGACCTTAGCTAGGTACACCCTATGATCGGGATGTGACACTTCTTCTCCTATGGAGAAGGAGCAGTCTGTAGTGCTTGGTGATTCTCATACGATTACTATTCATGGTTCTAGGGATATGGAGCTTCAGTTTGTCTCTGGTCGCATTTTGACTCAGAAGGATGTACTTCACACACCAGAGATAAGGAAGAATATAGTTTCTAGGTTTCTACTGAATAAGGGTGGGTTTAGGCAAACCATAGAGTCTGACCAGTTTGTACTCACCAAGCGTGGGTGGGGAAGGGTTATGCCTCTGAAGGCATGTTTAAAATGAATATTGAAAATTTTAATAAAGGTTCTTCCTCTTCTGCTTATTTGCTTTCTTCTTTAAATGATTGGCATGGTAGATTATGTCATATTAATAGTAAATATGTGAAATGCATGAGTGATTTAAGATTAATTCCTAAAATTAGTAATGACTCATTTGATAAATGTGAATCATGTGCCATGGCTAAGATTACTAGAAAACCATTTAAGAGTGTAGAAAGAAATACATAACTACTTGAATTAATACACTTTGACTTATGTGAACTAGATGGCATAATAACTATAGGAGGACAAAGATACTTTATTTCATTTATAAACGACTATTCTAAGTATGAATATATATACTTAATGAAGCATAAAAGTGATGCATTTGATATATTTAAGACTTTTATGTTAGAAGTAGAGAATCAGCATGATAAGAAAATTAAAAGATTAAAACGTAACAGAAGTAGGGAATATGAGAATATAGGATTTAATTCCTATGTTGAATCCCTAGGAGTAGTACATGAGACTACAACCCCTTATTCTCCATCATCAAATGGAGTGGCTGAACATAAGAACATAACATTAGTTGAACTAACTAACACAATGTTATTGAGCTCTGGGGCTCCTTCTAATTTATGGGGAGAAGCAATTTTGATTTCCTGCTACATTCTTAACTGGGTACCTCATAAGAAGATTAAGTTGACACCCTTTGAATTGTGAAAAAATAGAAAGCCTAACTTAAGTTACCTTAAGACTTGAGGTTGTCTAGCCTATGTAAGGTTACTAGACCCTAAGAGGAGGAAACTAGACAATAGAACTACAGAATCTACATTTATTGGGTATACAGTAAATACTAAATCCTTTAGGTTCCTTGATCTTCAAAATAATATAATGATTGAATCCAATGATGCCGAATTTTTTGAAGATAAGTTTTCCTTTAAGGCTAGAAATTGTGGGTTCGGTTTCGATGAGGATTACTGATGCCTCTACTTCTGAACCTAAAGAAGATAGTCTAGAATAAGAACCCAAGATGAGTAAAAGAGCTAATATCACTAAGGAGTTTGGATTAGATTATTATGTATTAACATAAAAGGAGATCCTACTTCCTTAGATGAAGCTCTTTCATCTCCTGATGCTGATTTTTTTGGAGAGAAGCTGTAAATGATGAGATGGATTCTCTCATGACAAATGCAACATGGAAACTTGTTAACTTACCCCCTGATTCTAAAACACTTGGGTGTAAATGGGTTTTAAGAAAGAAGCTACAACCAGATGCGACTGTAGATAAGTACAAAACCCGTCTAGTTGCTAAAGGCTTTAAATAGAAAGAAGATATAGACTTATTTGATACATATTCTCCAATTACTCGAATAACATCTATTAGAGTATTGATTGTTGTTGCATCCATATATAATTTGGTTATACACCAAATGGATGTGAAAATGATATTTCTAAATGGGGATTTAGAAGAGGAAATCTATATGGACTAACCAGACGGTTTCATAATTCCTGGGAATGAAGTAAAAGTCTGCAAACTTTTAAAATTATTATATGGTCTTAAACAAGCACCTAAACAGTGCCATGAGAAGTTTGACCAGTTTGTGATTAATAATGGTATTAGAATAAATGAAAGTGATAAATGTATTTATTATAAGTTTGTAGATAATTTTCATGCCATGATATGTTTATATATAGATGATATGCTAATTTTTGGTTCCAACTTAAGGGTTGTAGAAGAAACCAAAAAGTTATTATCTAGTAACTTCGACATGAAGGATCTAGGTGAAGCTAATGTCATTCTTGGCATTAAGATCACTAGATCAACTGGATGCATTTTTCTTTATCAATCTCATTATGTTCAGAAGATCTTGAAGAAATATGGTCCTTTTAAATATCAATTACTCTAAAAGCTCAAGTGTGCAGGCCACTCGGCAACCGACGGATTTCCTGGGATTGCCTCGGTGCCCTATTTATCCCACGAATGTGTTGTTCCCGTGCGGGGGGGTGTTGAACCATTTGATATACATTGTTGTGCCTTTCTCTAATAGCTTGAGCTTTTAGGTTGCGTTTGGTTAGCGTTAAAGTGTGTCAAAGGAAAAAGAAAGTGAAAGTAAGTTTCTTGTTGTTGTTTGGTTGTTGCAGGAAAATTGCATGAAATCATGTAATTGTGCGTTTGGTTAACTAGAAAGTCATAAGAATCCTGAACATAATTTCCAATTCTGCCCTTATACAATAAGCCATATTTATGTTATGACAAACCGACTTCGATTTGGTTTTGGTTCAATTTTTAGATTTTGAGTTTAATGTAGAACACACAACTCTTTTTCAAAAAAATTACACCCAATTTTTAGACCCTTTTAATTAATTAATAGTACTACTTTAATTAATTAATTATATATATATATATATATATATATATATATTGATGAGAAGGGCAATGTTGTAAATATGGATGTTGTAAAGGGCAATTTTAGAAGACAAAAACATTCTTTTTCCTTTGACTTAGAATCAGACAATGTGAGAGAAAATAAAAGTTGGCTTTTTGAGCCAAAAACATTCTTAAGAAAATGGTGAGACCCACACTTTTTCATATTCTTGCAAACCAAACATGCAAAGGAAAAAGAAAAGCGCATTTTCTTTTTTCCTTTGACGGAAATTGATGATAACCAAACGCAGCCTTAGAGTAATTGGTTTTTAACATGGTATCAGAGCAGGAGGTCAAGTGATAAAAAAAACAGGGGTCTGGGATTGCCTCGGTGCCCTATTTATCCCACAGATGTGTTGTTTCCGTGCAGGGGGTGTTGAACCATTTGATATACATTGTTGTGCCTTTCTCTAACAGCTTGAGCTTTTAGAGCAAATGGTGTTTAACACGCCCCACGTTGGAATATGTGATTACTAGAACCACATACAATCGACCCACACTCAATCAACCTAGGAATTTGTATAGAACACCAATAGCAAATCTAGATCTCCGTAGGAAGAAGGGATGAAGAGAAGAGAGAGTTCTCTAGGGGTGGATTCCCAAAAACGTGAATAGTAATTCTTAATGGGTACAGAGGAGGAGTCTTCTCATATAAAAGACTTAACTCAACTCCATTTAGGCCTCTATCTCCTAATCTTATTAGGAGAGAGTTATCAACATCCACACTTCTAATCAAGTATGGACGTCCCATTAAGTGGGGACCTTGGGTTGGGCCAACCGGGTCAACCCATCTCTAAAATCCAACATCTCTCACTCGTCCATAGTGGGCATGAAGTGTGCATCTCTCTCATGTACATCTTATCTTCCTATCATGGATGCTAATTATACAGGTCGTTGAGCGTGCGACCGACGAGTACATAGTAACGGGCGAGCGACACCATAACAAGTTCTATAAAACTGAAATTGAGATACACTCTGAAAAGTCTCACCTATGCCCCAGACTCATTTGGCCACATCAAATTGAGTATTTCTAATCCCTCATGAGCACAAGCTCAAATCTCTATACTCAACCACAAGATTCATGTTAATGTGCTCATTTAAAATAATTCATATAGGCTATACCTATATCATATACATATAAGTAAAAGATGTGAAACATCAAATGATAATTTTAAAACATGAGCATATATCTTTATGAATTATCTCTCTCTAAATGTAATGCCAAAAAGTCTTCCACAAGCCCCATGCCATTTAGCGTCGACCTAACTGCTTTCCTAGACAAACCCCCGTTAAACCATATGTGCATAGCCATAAGAAAGTAAGCTAGAGTAACGGTCATCAGATCTAACCTCACGGAATGATCAAATGTAGTAAGGGTATAAGTTGATCCACTTTAAGATTATCTTGATCTTAGACAACAAGGAAATATGGATCCATTCACTTGCTCTCAAAAGAAACATCGCTAATACGACATGTGGTATGCAACGCATACTACGGTGGAGCTCTGGATCAAGCCAAGGGTATGTCAACCTCCTACACCGTATGGATCTTATTCTAGTCGCAATCTATACGCCTAACTTGATCACCTTAATCTAAGTCACAACTCTCAAGCGCTTGATTAAGGTCGCACATCCAACTCTAATAAGGTAATATACAATTCCCTAAGGAATCTCATCCTGGCTCTCCCAGGGCGACATACAACTTTATAGAGTCCTCTAAATGCCCCCGATGGCATAATTCCTCTTTATGTCTCATCCTGCTCGCAATGCATGCGCTATGGTTGGTCGTTGTGTGAGAAGCCGACCACTAACCTAGTGACATATTGTATCCACATCCTCATAATATAGGTATAATGTGTGTGTAATGTGTACATATAATACACAATCTCATGCCTCATGAAAAGATAAACTCTATTAAATTCTCATGCATGAAATATTAAGTAATATGAGATGTCTACATAACAAATATAAATAAAACTGTATCACCTAACACAAATCACAATCTACGTAATCTCATCTCTCAGACATGAACTTTAAAAACTTGTCTAGCCAAGACTCGGGAACATATATACCCATAGATGTATAAGGATATGTAACAAAATTCCATAAAAGAGACTAGGCCTATTAAATATCAGTCAAACAAGTTTTGACCAGATTTGGTAATCTAGGATAATTAAATGAACCTGTTGTGACAACTGTTGTAATGGACCCTACAAAGCCATAAAATTTTGAAGGCTTTGGGCCATGTTTTTCAGAAACCTTGAATCCAGAACCCTTGTCCTCTTGATCTGGAAAAGAGACAGTTGCTCTCTTCTTTGATAGACTCAAAATTCTTCTAGGACTATTGAGAGAAGAAAAGTCGGCAATGTCATGCTGTTTCACCATTCCAGCTCAATTAAACCAAGTGTTACTTCCCACTGTCTGCATAGTCACCATGGTTGTAATTGGCAATCACAACTAACACGGTAAACAACCTTAATTAAAGGGAGAAAAATATGAAGTACAAAAAGAAAAAGAAAAAACAAAACTAACAAAAAATATTCTTGGGTTAAAATGTATCAATGAATATGAATTTGATTATCCAAACATAGGTCTATCCTTTTAACTGGCAACTTCTTCAACATGTTTCATATTGATATTGTTGGAACAATCTTGGCAATTAAATTTAGGAGTCTGAATCTGAATGGAGCCAAACTGAAAATCCAAATGAAAGATGACAACAATTGCAGAAGGCTTTGTAATCACAAGAATCTAAGAGAAGATAATACATTAGTAGAGGGATTTGTTAGGATTGCCTATAAGATAAATATTGCTTAAGTTGATGAATAAAATAGTAAAACAACCTTAATTAATGGCTGAGCCACAAACTAGAGGTTTCAATTTGATTACCAAGTGTAGCATACGTAATCATACTCAATTTGATAGAAAAAATTAAAACTTGAATTGCTGATTCAAGAAAACCTTTGCTCTATGGCAGGAAAAAAATTAAATGAAGCTTCAATTAACTGCCACTCAGTTTTTTTACACCAAGTCACCAATGATTTAAATACTATTAGAAGGATTTCCACTGAATAGAAAAAAAAAGTCTATGTGTATGAGAAGAGTCAAATAGCTCCATCAAGCAAGAAAAACCATGAATAATTTCATTTCTCTATGAAAATAAAAATAGAAGAACCCATTTAGATGTACCACAAACGCAAAAAAAAGAATTAAGCAAAAAATTTGAACCATAAAATAAAGACCCAGATGTTTATCAAATTAATATAACGGCTTATCAAATACCATTAAAAACATGAACGATGCGAAAAAAGAAAAATCGGAAATCAAGAAGAAGAAAATGGACTTAATCAATAGTGGAAGATATGGATCATCTGGAAGATATAGCTTCGGTTTTAAAATCTTATCAAAATTGGATTAGGTTGATTTAGTTTCTATTTTTATCTCTATGTATTTTTTATTTAAATTCTTAATAAAATCTCTTTATAATCATCATTTAGAATTTATCAATAAATCAGTTTATCTTCACATACGTTGGATGATGCATAGTGATTCCCCTCAATCTTCATGGCTATCGTCCTTTCAAGAACTACTCAAACAATTTACTATAGAATCAAATAAACCGAGTTGGAAATACACATTACAATTCTTAGGCATATTATAGGATATTTTAGCGCCATCTACCAATCACAGAGAAAAAGAGGGAAAATCCATCCTCAATTACTGTAAAAGTGTAAATCAACTTAAAGATTGTATTAAAACCAATAAGCTTATTGACTTGGGATTCCAGGCCCCAAAATTTACTTGGATTAATAGTGGATCACCCGCAGATCTCATTAGAGGTCAACTAAACTTAGCAGTTGCTTATCATAAATGAATAATGCTATTGCTACACTTCTACATCATCCATCATTCGCAAGTGCTCAAGTTCGGTTTGGTATGAACCAGAATCATTATCATCAAGTGTGGCAGTAATGAACAACTCACCCTCAATCGTAAAACAGGATTTTTCTACGACTACTAGGCATGGGATTGTTAGAATCCTTGTCCTCTAAGACACTCCCACTGGAAGGTAATCCACTCCCACTGTCCATAACATCCGTAGAATTCATAAGATCCTGTTGAGATCTGACGTTCTCAGTGGTGTTTGGATATGGGGTGATCTCTGCTGATACCAACTCTGGCTCATTCATCTCAAAGAGCTCCAAATTCATCCATGATCTCTTCTTGCTTGGGAAATCATCCTCAATGAAATCCACATCACGTGACTCAATTTGTGTTAGACCCCCATCGGTCTATTCACGGACAAAGACGTAGCTCTTAGAGTGCTCTGAGAATCTCACAAAGATGCACTTAATGACTCTCTTGTCTAGCTTCTCTCTTTGGTGGGAAGGCACGTGAACATAACCTGTAGATCCCCATGACCTCATGTGGGATAGGTTAGGCGCTTTGCCTGTCCATAACTGATATGGTGTGCTAAAAACTGACTTTGTAGGGACACGGTTTAAGATGTAGGTCACAGTCATAAGGGCGTCTCCCCAAAAACTAATGGGTAGAGACGAGTACACCATCACTGACCTCACAATGTCTAACAAAGTACGGTTCCTTCTCTCTGCAACACCATTCTGTTGAGGTGTTCCTGGGATTGTCAATTGACTATGGATTACCTTTTATTCACATAACTCTAGAAACATATCAGATAAATATCAGTACGAAGACACTTCATGTGTCGATCCAATTGGTTCTCAACTTCCCCCACAGAGCGTCTAAAGCAATCTAATGCTTCCGACTTGTGGGAAATCAAGTTCACATAATCGTATCGTGTGTCATCATCGATGAATGTGATGAAATAGGACTCTCCGTGGAGGGTCCTAACATTGATTGGTCCATATATGTTAGAATGGACTATCTTTAAAGGAATGTTTGCTCTCACTGTCTTACCAAATGGTTTCCTGTATGACTTACCGGCTAAACAATGCTCACAAACGGATAATTAAACATTGGCAAACGATCCCAATAGACCTATTTTAGCCAATCGATTCATCCTCTCTAGCCCTATGTGGCTTAATCTAGCATGCCATCTCAATGAATCAGAAATAATAACATCATCATGAGAAGTCAAATTATAAATCAAATTTGCATCACTTGAATTATCAATATCAAGTTTAAGCAGACTATTAGAAATAAATCCCCTACCATATAAAACCAACTTTAAAGAAATGGAGACGTAGTCTCTATTGAAAATAACAGAAAAAATTAGTCTAAGTAACTCTACTACTGAGACAAGACTAAGACAAATGTCGGGTGCATCCTGCATAGAGTACGTCATGAAGCATTGGTGCGCAGGTCTCTTGCGTCTTCAATAGGTACGTTCCAACTTCTAGAACATCCACGCTGGTACTGTTCCCTTTGTATACTTGCTGACTCTATTGGAATCCATCTGTAATCCACGAACCTATCTTGCTCTCTGGCTATGTGTTTGCTAGCTCCAGAATCTACAATCTAATTAGGATTAGAATAAGCAAACATGACATCAGTGCAAACCGTGTAATAATAGCTAAAGGTTAGGTTAGTTCGTATCTGCTTCTGCTCAGTGCAATCACGAGTTTGAACTTCTCACAATTGTAGCAGATCACCTTGGACATGTCTTTCTTTACACATTGCTTCCCTCTAGGGCGCTTGGCACCTTTGTTTCTCTTAGGTGCTTTCTTAGTTTTTTACTCCTGTGGAGGTGCCTTACCCTTGCGCTTGCGCCCAAACCTGGTTGTCTTGCGCTTCATCGTTTCGGCTAAGAGCGAAGTGCTGTTAGACCTTGCAGTCTGATGCTCTGCTTCGAGCTCAAGATATCGCAACAAATCATTGAACGTTTTAATGTTCTCATTGTGCATCATAACGAACCTCATGTGCTCCCATGAATCAGGTAGGGATCTCAGAAAAACGATAATCTGCTGCTCATTTGTTAAGAAATTCCCCGCAGCTTTCAGATCTCATATCATATACGACATTTTCTTAAGATGCTCCACCATGCTCATGTTGGGAGTCATCTTGTAGGTCTCAAATTTCATCATCAGTGTATATAATCTAGTAGCTGAGGTACCAATGAACATGAGTTTCAGTGCATTCCACAACTCAAGTGCAGTCTTATAGGCCTCAAATTCACCAATAAGATCATTGTGCATACCACTCAATACAGTAAAGCGTGTACAACGATCTTTCTTGGCCCAAGTCTGATAGGCCTCCATGTCTTTACGATGCTGGGCAGTGGTGCCCTCTTCAGATAGGCTATGCTATGTGGTAAAGTTTCTTGTGCCTCAGATTTCTAGATAAGATATTGGATCTTCCTATGCCATATGTCATAGTTCTTACCGTCTAATTTCTCACCCTTATTTAGGTCAATTACAATACTCTGAGCGGTCATATCACTACAATTAAAAATGCCCAAATAATTAACATCTCATATACACACATTGTTAATCTTGCATCATCATCTAGGACTAAAACAATAATATTAATCTTTTATTTATCAAATCCAAAATACACTAGACCGTAGGTCATAATGCATAATCATCACCAATACGATAAAATTGTAATACTACTTTTAATCCATAATATACAAAACCCTTTTAGGAAATAACATAATATCAACTAGGATGTTATTTACATGTTAATCTCATATAATCATAAAAATAATCTTAAATCTTGATATTATTTACATGTTCATATAATCGTACAAATAAAAAATAATTAGATCATGCTATTATTTACATGCCAACCTCATATAATCATGCAAATAAACTAATTACATCATGATATTATTTTCATGTTAACTTCATATAATCACGCAAATAAAATAATCTAAACATGATATTATTTACCTGTTAACCTCATATAATCATACAGATAAAATAATCTAAATCATTCTTTTATTTACATGTTAACCTTATATAATCATGCAAATAAAAATAATTAAATCATGTTTTTATTTACATGTTAAACTCATATAATCATTCAAATAAAGTAATCTAAACATGCTTTAAAACCCTAACATTAAAATTCAAAAAAAAATAAAAAATTTTAAGGTCTGATCCTGGCACGTACGAGTAACCCAACATGTAAGACCAGCACAACAGGGCAGGCGCACAACCCAGTGCAGCAGAGCGCTCGAGGTAGCCCAGCGCGCAGGCACAATAGCCTAAGGGCGTGCGAGCAATCGCAGCAGCCCTAGTGGCGCGCTGGCGCAACAACCCAGGGGCGCGCGCGCAGACGCAACAACCCAAGGGCATGCGCATGCGGCAATTTTTTGCAGAAACAACAACGAAGTTGCTAGGTTAAATGAGGTTTCTCGACATACCTCAATCCAATGAAGAAGTATCGCAGTGGTTTTGATACCAATGAAGGTTGTAAATGACCCGAATCGCGTACCTCGATGCACATGTACCCGAATCTGCAGCGGAATATCTCTATCGTACCGAAAAAAATGACCCACGTCGGAATATGTGATTACTTGAACCACATACAATGAATCAACACTCCATCGACCTAAGGCTTTGTATGGAACCCTAATAGCCAAACCAGATCTTTGTAGAAAGAAGAGATGAAGAGAAGAGAGAGTTCTCTAGGGGTGAATTTCCAAAAACGTGAATAGTACTTTTGGGTAGGGACGAGGAGTCTTTTATATATAGAAGACTTAACTCGATTCCTCTTAGCTATCTCCTAATCTCATTAGGAGAGAGTTATTTACATCCACATTTCTAATCAAGTATGGATGTCCCATTAAGTAGGGACCTTGGGTAGGCCTAAATGGGCTGGCCAATCCGGTCGGCCCATCTCTAAAACCCAATACCTCGTAAACTAAGTATTTGATTGGGGTGGTTTAAAAGGGTAACCCACCCCACCCCACCACTAATGATTCCGGTTTGGTGGTTTAGGGTCAGCTTTGAAACCTACCAATTTGCCATCCATGGTTTTACGGACCGGTCAGTACCGATCAATTCGTACCAAAACCAGGCCTCAACGGTTTGGTTCCAATGCGCAATACAAATTATTGTATCACAGAGTTATGGACCAGTCCAATACAACCAATACCGGTCTAGTGACTGGTACTATTTGTCCGATAAATCTTGTATTTTTTTTTTAATTTGTTTAGTGGACGGTCCATACCAGTTTTCGTCTGGATCAACGACTGATCTCGACTGATGATCAAAACCGGTACATTAAACCCTGTTGCCATCCCTATTTGTAAGAGAATCCATCACTTGAGTTAAATAAAAAGTAATAAAGAAAAAAAAATACACTAGCTATACAAAGTAGATAAATAAGGCCATGAGTAACGTGTCAACCAAACAACAAAATTTCAATACATATGAATTTGAAATCATAAAATTTAAAATTCATATGCATTCCATGTATCTTTGAATTCGTGCGATCCAAATGAACCCTAAGGCTCCGTTTGGATGCCAATAATTTGTCAGAAAGTTTGTTAGGAAAGTAATATGCCAGAAAGTAATATGTTGGAAAGCGAAATTTAATTTTCCTGGAACCTGTTTGGTTGCCTCAGGAAAATGACAAAAAATCTTGATTTTGATGTTTGGTTAATAGGAATGAATGAGAAAAGTTTTTCGTCTACCTATTTTACCTTTCATTATATAAGTATGTTTTTTTAATAAAATAAAGAGAAATTAGATATAGCAATACCATTATAGGGTACAACATCGTTTATGCGGGTATACCCAACAGTACCCGTCAAGTATTGAGTCTCTTAGGTTTGTTAAAAAATTCAATAAGTTGTATCTTTAATTATTAAGGTTATGTTCTAGGACTTCTCGAACCCATCCCGAATCCAACCCATTAACACCCCTATATCTATACTACTATTAAAGCATATAGTCCTTTTAGAATATTTCAGTACAAAATTCTT
Organism: Pachysandra terminalis; assembly: GCA_031762675.1. NCBI lineage: Eukaryota > Viridiplantae > Streptophyta > Magnoliopsida > Buxales > Buxaceae > Pachysandra > Pachysandra terminalis. Next base: position 19,564 of record JAUPMG010013330.1, read on the forward strand.
TTTTTTTTCTTTTTTTTTTTAAATATTTTTTTTAAATTTATATCCAAAAAATTAAAAAACGTTATACATCCTTTTCATTCTTTTTATTTTTATTTTATTTTATTTTTTTAATATTTAATCTCCTTTTTTCTTTAAACCTTTTTTTTTTTTTAATTTTTATCCAAAAACAAAAAAATCATTAGACGTCCTTGTCATTCCATTTTTTCTTTTTAAGATTTATCCAAATCACACTACTCCTTTTCTTTTTAACGTTAGACATATATCTTTTTTTTTTTCATTTTTTAAGATTTATCCAAATCATACTATTCCTTTTCTTTCTAACGTTATTCTTTTTTTTTCCTATTAATTAATTAAATAAAATCAAGATTCTAATTAGTTATATAAAATAAAATTTGACAAATTAAAAATATAAATAACTAAAAAATAAAAAATAAAATCATTCATCAAAATCTTAGATCTAATTAGTTATTAGAATATTTATTACGGAAAATTATCAAAATCCCCTACTTTAGGCAACATATTGCCCAAAAGTATATTGACCATATCAATTTATGAGTGAAGTATATTTATATGAAACAGTTTGCAATACGGTCCTCTGTGACTGTCACATGATAGAGGACATGTCAGGTTTGTCTGCAGTATGTGCCTTTTTTTTTAAAAAAAAGAATACCTAAACTACCCCTTTCTTCTCCCTCTCTCTTTCTCTCTCTATACGCAATGGATGCCAAGCAGGTAGCTCGGCGAACTCGTCAATGGCGGAAATGCAATCCCCCAAACAAGATTGAGGACGAGGGAGACGAAGACGATGGTCGTGGTTGGATTCTGGGGAGAGATTTTGGTAATTTTCCCTTATTATTTAGACTTCTGCAAGCAACAATCTCCATTACTCAACCCATCCACACACCCCAACTGGGATTTTTTTCTTCTCTTTCCTCATCAATTTATCTCTGCTCTTTCTAGGGTTTAAGATGACAGAAGACCTGGATGTCGGAGAGTTCTGGCTACCCTCGAAGTTTCTCACTGACGACGATATACTCATGGAGAAGAAAAATGTTAACAAAAACAGCAATAACTACTGGTTCAGTTCTGACGTTGAAGCTAAATCTGGGTTCTCTGTTAAGTTCCCTTATGGGTTTGGCTCGTTTGGGTCTTCTTCTTCTTCTGATAATCTGGAATTGAAGAAAACAAACCCACTAAATAAAAACTGAAATAAATAAATGGGTATATTCTCTCTCTCTCTCTCTCTCTCTCTCTCTCTCTCTCTGCCCTAAAAAAAGGATGAAGAAGATGAACATAGGAAGAAAGAGATGAACAAGGGAAAGCAAAGAAGAAGAAGAGGGAAGAAAGAAGCGGTAGCAGCGGTAGTGGTGATGGAGAGCAGGCGCAGCGGCAGCGGCAATGGAGACGGAGAGCAGGCGTAGCGGCATCGGCGGTGGAGAGCAGGCACAGCGGGAGAGGGAAAAACCCTGTTCATCTTCTTCTTTCTCTCTTTCTTGAATTATTATTATTAGACGATAGATTAGAGTTTCAAACGATCTTGGGTTCTCAAGTATTCGATCCTCCCTCTTCTTCTTCTCCCTTTCTTCTTCCTTCTTCCTTCGATTTTGTCGGCAGACGTTATCTTCGGCCGTCCTTGTCAGACTGAAAAAGAAACTTAAGAAATTGGGGTTTTTTGTTTTTTTTTCTTGGCTTGATAGAACTTTAGGGTTTTTTGTGAATAAATATTTTGGGTTTTTTGTGTTTTTTTGGTTTGATACATTTTTTTTTGCTGTTGGTTTTTTTGGTATTTAGTGTATAGAGGAAGAAGAAGATGAAAAGTGGTGGGCTTGATCTGTTTTTTTTCTTGCTATTGAGGGAGAAGAAAGGGGTAGTTTAGGAATTTAAAAAAAAAAACACAAATATGGCAGACAAATCTGACACGTCCTCTATCATATGACAGAGGACTGTATTGCAAATAGTTTGGTATATTTATACTGCACCGGTAAATTGATTTGGTCAATATACTTTTGGGCAATAAGTTGCCTAAAGTAGGGGATTTTGGTAATTTTCCCTATTTATTAATGAATTAAAGAATCTAACTCACAAAGCGAAATTAAGATTCAAATTATCAAAATGTAGAATCTATTATAAATATCAACAACCTAATTAGTTAAAGAAAATCAAGATCCTAATTAAATAAAAATATTGAGTATCTATAAGTAATTATATATCTTAATGTGAATTATGATCATTTCGTAATAAAAAAAAATTAATAAATTAAAAATAAATAATTAAAGAAATTAAGAATAAAATTAATTATCAAAATCATGAATCGAATTAGTTATAAGAATCTTACTAACAAATTAAAGAATCTAAATAATAAAGAGAAATCAAGATTCTAATTATCAAAATCAATAACCTAAATCGAATTAGTTATAAGAATCTTACTAACGAATTAAAATATCTATATAATAAAGATATATCAATATTCTAATTATCAAAATCTATAACCTAAGTCAAATTAGTTATAAGAATCTTAATACCAACTTAATGAATCTAAATAATAAAGATAAATCAAGATTCTAATTATCAAAATCTAGAACCTAATGGATTTAGAAAGTTTAACAAATCAAATTTTCAAAATTACGGTTTTAATTAATTATTAAAATTAATATTTTATTTAATTTTAAAAATCAAAATTCTTATTGATTATAAAAATTAATATTATAATTAATTATAAAAATTAAGACTGTAACTATAATCACGAACCTAAGAATTTAAATTAATTGCAAAATATCATTATCATGATGGTCTAATGATAAGTTAACAAGTTAACTTTTGTAATCAACAATGTAAGAAATTAGATATTAAGATAATGTTAATACATATTTTTATTTTAATATAATATTAGAATGCTTTTTACAAGATAAATTAACAATAAGATAAGTTCAAGATTCTATTAGGTAATATTTTTTTATATAATTAATAATATAATAAATGTTATATTCTATAAGTATATCACATCTTATGATACTACTATTAAAGGAGAAAGTAATTTTTAAGATTTTTTATAAGTATAAATTATAGATATTTGAATTATCATTTTTAACCTTATAAATATATTTATTTTTAAATAATTTTTTAATTCTCTATAAATAATTATATATATATATATATATTAATGTGAATTATGATCTTTTCGTATCTTTATTTCTTTTATTTTATTTAGTTAAATAATTAATAAGTTTTTTGATCAATTTTATGACTAAAAGATCATTCTACTAAGGGTCTTAGGATAATGCTGGATAAGTAGATAAGAGACCCTTATCCTAATATGATACTAATATATACGTATTCTAGAAATTATTAATATCTTAACAATCTTAGGATACTAATAGATAAGAAGAGACCATTATCTACTAATATTTAGTATTAAATTAATAGCATTATTCTATTAGATAATTATAAAAATTAAAATTAAACTAATATAAAAACTTTAATATAAAAATAAAAAATATGATTAGTAAAAGAAAATAATGATTCTACTTAACTAAAAAGAATCAAGATTCTAATTAGTTATACACAATAAAAAATTAATAAATTAAAATATAAGTAATTAAAGAAATTAAGAACAAAATTGATTATCAAAATCATGAATCGAATTAGTTATAAGAATCTTACTAACAAATTAAAGAACTTAAATAAGAAGGAGAAATATAGATTCTAATTATCAAAATCTATAACCTATATCGAAATTGTTATAAGAATCTTACTAATAACTTAAAGAATCTAAATAATAAAGATACATCAATATTCTAATTATCAAAATCTATAACCTAAATCAAATTAGTTATAAGAATCTTACTAACAACTTAAATAATCTAAATTATAAAGATTCTAATTATCAAAATCTAGAACCTAATGGATTTAGAAAATTTAACTAATTAATTTTTAAAAATTAAGGTTTTAATTAATTATAAAAATTAATAATTTATTTAATTTCAAAATCAAAATTCTTAGTAATTAGAAAAATTAATATTCTAATTAATTATAAAAATTAAGATTGTAACTATGTAAGGACCTGAATAATGCCGGAAAATCTTAACTTGATATCTTAGGGTAAAATAGTAATTTGAGGATTTGGTAATTTAATTTGATTAACTAATCAGGATTAGAACTCTTAAAATCCTTGATCCTATAAGACACACTAGAAATTCCTTGAGTCATTAAAACTGATCAGGTCAGCCAAATAGACTTAGGATGCAGTGTGGATCAGATAACTGAGCTTAGCAGTTAAATAGGAAATAAAATCAATTAGCAAGATAAAGTTGATTTAGGCAGCCTAGAAGATTTATTTGAGACCCCTAAATGTGTTTACAACCTCAGTAATTAATTAGGTGATCAATTTTATAAAAATAGAGCCAGAAACCCACTTTTACCCCTGTAGCTGTTTTATATTACAAGTTTGCCCTTAGAGCCTTTAATTAGAAACCTAAATCTCATAAGCCTCATTTCTCTCTTTCACATCTCTCTCTCATTCTTGTGTAGCTCTTGGAGAAGAAAGGGAGGAAGCTTCAATGTCTTCAAATGCTAGGTGGAGCGACCTCGGATGTGACCCGGCAACGCCCAAGTTGAGTTTTCTTTCGTTGCAAGTGTTATTTATTTATATTTCAACGTTATGATCATTGGGGAAGATCATGATTGATTGTGTTCTTCCTTCCCCCATGAATTTGGTAGTTAGATTACATGTTTTAGGGATCAAATCCCATGCTATTGAGACCCCATACCTTATAGACGTCCTATGTGAACCGATTTGTTTGATTTCAGTTTCTAGGGTTTGGGATTTAGGGAGAAATGAGTATACATGGTATGGACTGATTCCTTTGACCTAGAAACCCATTTTGAAGCTCCATTAGGTGATTAGCAACTTCCATGTGAAAATTCACCCAAAAATATCCGGACAATACCTCGTTCCGAGCTTCGGCGAGCCGAGGAGTCCACCGAATCTCAGAGCAGATTCCAGTTCACTGGAATGGTTGTCGAGACCTAGTTCAGTGCGTCGAGACTGCCTTTGGTGTGCCGAAGACCTCGCCGAACCCATAATTTTGAATTGAACCAGAGTCAAATTTGATCTATCGAGACCCATTTGGACCAGTTCCCGAAGTGCGAAACTATTTGGCACACTTTTGCCATTTTCGATGAGCCAAGATGTTGCCAAGGACCCCTTCGAGTGCCTCCTCTGGTCCGATGTAGGAGATTTAGTTTTTGGCACGTGTAGAATGACCAACCTCACATGTTTGGCATATTTTCGGAGCCAGTAGACTTACCATGCAAAATATGACCCCCAATCCAAATGTTAGCCTTTCTAGAATTGTCCGAGCAATAAGAGATTTGCGGAAAACTTGTGTAAGTGACCCCAAAGCATTTTCTTGAGCTCTCTACTATCATTTTTCACATGTTTGGTATTAAAGGTAGTGGTTGTGATGTGTTAACCCTCACATTGGATAGAAATGTGAATATTGCCTTGTTTCTTTGCATAATTGGCATGTGGATTGTTAGATATCGAATCTATATACTTCGATGCATTATTTTGATGAATGGTTTATGTTTAGATTCTTAAATGTGCCTAGTGTCTAGTATGAGGCATGTGTGTGCTCTATTTGAATTGTCTCATTCTCATACTTGGTTTACGCTTATTTTGCTTTCCTATTTGACTTGATAACTATAGATTAGCTGAATGTAGTGTGGTGTCGTATGGTGTCTTATAGAGTAGGATCATGGGACTGTGCCCATGTGGTTGCTTGTTCGAATATATGCCTGTGAAGTATTGTGTGAATGCATTAATTAAAGGATTTGAATACTTTGAGTTGCATATGGACCATCCTGCTATAATAGCCCAATCTAATACCCCATGTGATACCCTTGGGTGTAGACTGTCAAATGAGATGATGTGACTTATTAACCCTTGTTGTCCTATGAAATGACTTTATTATTTCGCCCAATCTGAGAGAGACCCCTTTGTTGGCATGCCTTGAATGACTTGTGGCAAGATGATGTTTTCGCCCAAGCTGTGAAAGAGCTCCAGTGTTGGTATGCCTCGCAGACTTGTGGTAAGATGATTCCCAAGGATTGTCACATTTGTACGTCTTGGAAAAGAGTGAATCTTGTGTATACCCTTTATGTTGGATGTGAATGTGTATGATTCCCAGAGGGACTACTCACATTGGTGAAAACCTCGGATTATTGCCCATGATAAAAAATAAGTGGGGGGATTGTGCCTTCTTGGTTAAAAACCCATAAAACTTATACTGTACACATAGAATAATCCTATCCCTTAGCTGTAAATACGGGGATGAAATCATATTGGTGGGTCATCCTGGATAGTCGTATTGGATCATGTGGAAACTTACTATATTTCACATTACCATACAACGCCCCCTCATCATTTGAATTGCATATTCTCTGTTGATATCATTTTGAGTCTCTAGTGTATTACACACTAAATCTAATTTCCATATAGAATTAGGCATGTGGATACTATGATGCTGACCTATGATTTTATACTGTGTATGGGAGAGAACAATAGATTGTGTGATCTCTGTTGTTTACTACTTTTCACCACAAGCACATACATTATCCTTATCACAATATCTACATATATATATATTATTTGTTCTTTTCTCATAATATTGGGATATGAGTAAATACCTTGTATTAAAGGATTATTCATTCTGGCTTCCAGCTTATATTTGTTGATTTTATATCTTTCAGGTCTTAGAGTTGGTCACGAAGAGAGAGCCTGGATTGGGTACCGCACTCTGGTAGAATTTTAAAGTTGATCTAGAATTAGACTTTTTCTCTTTTAGACCATATCAGGTTTAAATGTTGTAATTTAGTTACTTATATCTCACTAGAAGTGTTATTGTCTTCCGCTTATGTTTTGACCATTGTTATCTACTCCCATAGAAATATGGGGTGAGAGTTACGAATAAATCAGAAGTCTCAGAAATTGGGATTTTCTGGTTGGTTCGTGACAAACTATAATCATGAACCTTAGAATTTTAATTAATTGTAAAATATCATTATCATAATGATCTAAGGGTAAGCTAACTTTTTGTAATCAACAATGTAAGAAATTAGATATTAAGATAATATTATTACATATTGTTAATTTTAATATAGTATTAGAATACTATTTACAAGATAAATTAACAGTAAGATAAGTTCAATATTGTATTAGGGAATATTGTTTTATATAATTAATAATATAATAAATGTTATTAAAAAAAGATAACTAGCTTCTACCACACGTTAATCAATTTGTACTTTAAAAATTATTTACAAACACACGTTCATAATATATTTATTGATATCACAATATAAAATTTATACATAAAGATAAAAATAAATTTAATATAATTTTTTATGTAATTAAAATGGCTATAAGTTAAAAACAAATAGAATAATAAAAGGGAATCTTATTGAATTACGTATTGTGAAATATAAAAGTTATGAGATTATAAAAGTGGATCTCATTACTTTAAATTCTATCATATATTAATGGTCAACCTTCACGTGCAAACATATATTAGTGGTCAACCTTCACGTGCAATGCACGTGTTTTTTGCTAGTATATACATATTTATATATAATTTCACAATTAATTAGAACACAATGTTCATAACTAGTTAGAATATTAATTTTATAATAAACTAAAATATTGAATTTTAGTATCCTAAGAGTGTTAGGATAAGTATCTTTAAGTATAAAAATTCATTAACCTCTTTAACTAAATACAAAGAAATTAATACAAAATATATATATATATATAAAATTTTTATATTTTTTAAAAAGGGTAGGATGGGGAATGTGTTAGTCTCCTCACCTTTTCATTTTCCTTTCCCACAAATTCCTTCGATTTTAATTGGAAAACAAAAAGGATCATTTTTATGCAGTCATTAAAAAACTTTCTGTGGGACCCACACTTCCCGGTTATCCAAACACTAACGTTATCCAGGAAAGTTGTCTTTCATGCATATTCCGGCTATCCAATGGAGAATAAGGGATAAGATATTTTCTCTCATTTTCCCTCTTCCTTTCCTCTCTCTCATATGATAGAGGTAGGTTGCTAACTTGCAAGAGGCTGAAGCATTCTTCCTCTCTCTCATATGAGGTAGGTTGCTAACTTGCAAGAGGGTGAAGCATTAGAGAAGGAAAGTAAAATATTGCATTATTATTGTTTACATGAGATTAAATAAGATTATAGAAAAAATGAGTATTAAATTACATTATCGTTGAAACCTGTAATCAAGTTTATTATACAAGATATTAGATATGAGATATTTAAAAGTAAATAATAAATTATTGAGTAAAAATAAACACGTTAAGGCGGATTGGGTGCGGGTTAGGGGTGGCAACTGGCGAGGCTAGGCCGGGAAATAATCTAAATATAAGGGTAATTTTGTTAGCCTGAGCCCTAGCCCGACCTGACCTGGTCCATTCTGAGCTTCGAGCTTAACAATGTTTGTCCAAACCCACCCATAGTATCATTTATCTAGCCCCTGCCCGCCCAAATGGGATAAAACTATTACTGCTTTGTTGTTGGTATAGAATTCCAACCCAAGTCCCCACAGAAAAATATAGACCTCTCATCACTAAGCTACAACCACAAGATCATTATAAGCTTAAGTAAAAGTTATATATTACTCAATAATATCGGGCCGGGTCAGGCCAGACTAATCTAATATAAACTCAAATCTGACCCAAAAAATTGATCGGCTCATCGGGCCGTGCGGGTCACCTGGTCCATTGTCACTCCTAGTGGTGGGGGGAGAGGGTTGAGTGCTAAGCCGTTAGTACCCAATAAACCCGACCCAAACCCGTTTGAACCGCCCAATTGCCTCATCTACTCTCATACTTCTGATGATTGCAAAAGGAAAAGCCACTCTTTTGGTTCTTCCTTTGTTTCAAAAAGACAAAATCGCCGGAAAGCAGATTTCCGTTCTTTAGTTTAAGAGTTTCGTTTCACTTGCACCTCTCATATTTTTTATAATTGCATATACATCCTTCATGTTTTATGCTATATGTTTTTCTATTTATATCCTTTATCAGTAACGCAAGTGTACCGTATTAACAAAGCATGTTAATTTACCTCTTTAACCTTTCTTAAAAGTTATATTTAAAAGGGAAAAGGCTAATTTTAAATGAAAAAATTGTCCTTTTATCTTTTTCACGTGTGGATTTTTTTCCCCCCTCTGTGTGAGGATCTACTGTGAACAATTTTGTCATATAAAATTAGTTTTTTCTCTTTAAATATAATTTTTATGATAGGATTAAAAAGGTTGTAGACACCCCAATTTGAACCAAAGTACAGTTTTTTCTATTTTTGCAGCTCCTTAAAGGCTTGGCTTGAGAATCAACAACTTTAAATTATCTTATGTATCTAATTTCTGCCATGTGCTCAAATTCTTTTGAAATCTCAGAAATCCCTAAAAATCTCCAAAATCATGTGAAAGGATCAACATACCCCTGATCCCACCTGATTCATCTTAGCCTTAAATCCATTTTCAACATCGAATTTGAATTCCCGAGCCAAAATTCTCTCCAATGAATATAAACTTGGGTTAATTCGAAGTTCGTTGGAAAAATGATAGTTTTGCCCCAATCTGATCATTTGGACCAAATAGTTAAATCCAAGGGTCGAAATATTTCTCCAACATCAAATTTGGATTCCTTATCGAAACACATTTGAAACGACTGTAATTTTGTGGAATTCCGAGTTCGGGAGTCGAATGGTCATTTTTGGTATTTTAAAATTATCAAAAAATGAGAGAAAAATATAATGGGGTAAAAAATAATAAAAGAACACTTTAGGGAGGGAATTGAAATAAAATAATTGAGAGAATATTTGAGGAAGATTTTTCAT
>JAUPMG010013331.1:0-15529 GCA_031762675.1 Pachysandra terminalis
TGGTTCTCCTATTCATCCTTTACCTCCCAATCTGGGATTATTATTGGTCTGCTTCCTTCTTTCATCTTATGGGAGTTACGGTTGGAGCGGAATCTTAGAAGATTCGAAGACTATAGTCATGACTCAGCGTTTGTCATGAAAAAGATCTGCAATTGATTAATAGAACTCAACTTTCTCTTCCGTCTGAAACGCATGGTCTCGAGTTCTAACTCTATTATGTTGGCATCCTTAGGTATTAATGTTTGTGCCATTAGACCTAAAAGGCCTAAGACTATCAGGTGGTTTCGGCCAAATCCTGGTTGGGTTAAATTAAATGTGGATGGTGCTTGTGTCAATAACCTTGGCTCTGGTGGTGGGGGTGGCATTATTAGGTCTTCTCCAGGTTCCTTTCTTGCTGCCTTTTCCTGTCACTATGGGTTCTGTGCCAATAATATGGTGGAAGTTCGTGCGTTATTGGACGATCGTCTGCTTTGCCTTGATCTGGGTTTCCATTGTGTGGAGATTGAATCTGATTCAAGACTATTGGTTGATTGGATTATACATGATTCTGATCCTCCTTGGAATTGTTTCTTTTGGTGGACCAGAATTAAGCATCTACTCATCTCGTTGCAATACTCGGCTGCTCATGTATTTAGAGAGGTCAACTCAGTTGCCGATGTGTTGGCCAAGGAAGGCGCTTCACGTCATGAGGTTCGTTATCTGCAACTTAGCTCTCTTCCTATGGAGGTTTGTGCCATTATTCGATTGGAGAAGACAGGTCTTCCTTATGTTAGGAGATAGGATCTTTATTTGTAATTTCTCTGTTATGAATACATCGTTGATAATATTGTACTCTCTTTCTTCCACTTGAGGCTTGGCTACATGCCTACCCCGCTACCTTTTGTAATTTTTTCTTCCAATTCATCAATAAAGTTTTCCTCGTACCGTTGAGGTTCCCAAAAAAAGAAAAAAGAAAAAATACATAGGCTATGAGGATGAAAGAAGTCTATTAACAAAATTTTGGAGGATTCCAATTGAGGAGAAGAAAATTGAGGCATATTGACAGTGCCAAACCTCAGTAGCATAAGCATACAAGTGGAAAAATAATCTGCTATTTTGCACTATGTAAGCTCATGGATAAAAGTCTGAAATGTTCATTCAATGTCAACATAGGATGTCCTGAAATGGTAAACAGTCATGAACAAGGATCCATAGAAAATTCAAGATTTCAGGTTGACATTTAGCTTTTGAAATCCAGTTACCTATGTGGGAGTGAGATTCTCCCAAATTAGAATTTTGAGATGGTGGTATAAGGGCTTTGTCATGAACAAGTCAGAAGCTGTGAGCCCTCATACTATGTGAGCTGGTCTTTGGTGGGGAAAAATTTGAAAGACTAGAAAAGTATTGATAATCCCTTAGGGGAGTTGAGCCAGGTGTGGTTATGGAGGTCAAAATAGGAGTTAAGAGAACGTGTAAGATCAGAATCAGGGGGTCTAGAGCTACAATGATCTAGAAGAGGGACCTAGGTTGCCCAGGGATAAGTCCAAAAGTGGGTGTCACAGCTATTATGAATCTGATAGCGTTGCCCAGGGCGTAAAGCATTGTGGCCATTAAAATTCCCAACAACTGAAGCTTTAATTGACTTACACACCACAAGGACAAATTTCTAAAATATTTGGCAAGCAGAACTTGAGCCGCAAAGCTATCAAATGCTATAGGGAGACACCAGGCCGATTTAGCTAGAAGGGCTTGATTCTGTGATCATAAGTTTCTAATGCCAACCTAGCTTGCAACTGAACCTGTTGGCATGTGGCCTATTTAACAAGAGCAAAAAATTGATTTGAAGTTGGACTAGCCCATAAAAATCATAAAAAATACAATTTTAAAGCTATCTATTATGTTCATGGGTAACCTCATGGTTTAAATGGTATAAATTATAATTGGAGTGTGCTAAAAAAACCGATTTAAGAAGTGCGACTTGACCAACATATGTAAGGTAGCGAGTTTCCAAGCTTCCATACTCCTTGCAATGTTATCAACAAGATATTGGGATTTGGCAGCATTAATGAGAAACTATTGAATAGGCAGACCTGAGTGTTTTCATTGGTGAAATGGGTATATTTATGAAAGTCAACTAGCCCAAAACAATGATAGGGATTGAAAAAGCCGTTTAATGACATGGTAGGCATAAGGCATTGCTTTTCCAAAGATCATACTATCATTATCAAATAGAAGATGTGATATACTGGGTCTTGATCTCTCAACCCATGTGCATCAAATATTTAAGTGTGATTATCGTTTTGTTCCGGTCCTAAGGAGAGGGCATTCATGGTTATCCTAAAGAAATAGGGTGAGAGTGGGTTCCCATGATGAAGCCTAGGACAATAGAACTTTGTCTAATTGATCCACAAGGGTGTCCATTAATTTAGATATAGGATGTAATAGATGCCACACTTGCGAACAAGATCCATCCGTAAACCTAATAAACCCATTTTTTCCAGGACATAGAACAAAGAGGGCCATTCAATACGGTCATAGGCCTTATACATATCCAGTTTAAGAACATATTACAAGATCGGCCTTTTTTATGTTTCAACATTTGCAAGATACGATCCCAAGCAATAAAAGCCCCTTGATGTTGAGAATTTATGTGAGGGAGTATGGGTTTTACTCTGTTAGCCAGGATAGCTGAAATAACTTTATAGGTGACATTACATAAGCTAAGGGTCGGTAATTGTGGATTTTCTCTGGACAAGGCTTCTTAGGGTTCAACACAACATAGGTATGGTTCATTTCACAAAGCATTAAAGCAAGTGTCAACTATAAAAGAAAGTTTGGATTAGATCACAAAGAGGAGGCCAATAAGTGACCAAATGGTATGATAAAATTGGACTGATAAATCATTTAGTCCAGGAGATTTCTTTTGGCCCATGTGCCATAGTGCCAAGCATATCTCATCATGGATAATAGGCTGGTTAAGGTGGGCCAGATCCTCATCTGTGATAACTCAGGTAATACTAAATGGATGAAGGTCATTTGAGGTGGATTAGATGAGGTGAAGTGTTCCCAAAAGGTTCTGAGAACGTAATTTCTTAACACAGCAAGATCAGAGATCTAGCTTAACTTCGGTACTTTCAGGGCAATGATATGTTTGCTATGATGATTACTCATACGCATGACATGATAATAATGTGTGTTGAGGTCCCACTCATTTAGCCACCGTGTTTGGGCTCACTGAGCTCACCATTGTTCTTCCAATCTTCATAAGTAAAGAAGTTGAGCATGGATTCGACATTCATTTTCTTCCCGATCAGGGCTGGAGTGCATGGCTAAACGAGTTTGAATATCGTTAAGGGATTCAATGAATTGAGCAGTGTGTGATTTCAACTTTCACGTGACCAAACGTATGCTTTTGCCAAAACCCAATGAAATATTGTAAAACTCTATTTTCCTATAAAAGTGGTAAATTCAAGATCCAACAATATGGTAAGTTTATTAGAATGTTGGTACCAAATTGAATTAAATGGAAAATATATGGAGTAAAGAATGTACATCAGTACATGCAGTGTTGAAAGTATTATAGAAATACTTTTTGTGGCCCCAAGAATGTGTGACATGTCAGCATGTTAAGGTGCGAATGGGAATATTCCCTATTTGCTACAAATGGGGAATTTGTCCTCATAGAGAGAGTGTTGTGCATTTCATGTTCTTATGTGTATGTTTATATTTGTGTGTGAGTTAGCATATCCTAGAAGTAACTGCACATGTCAGCATGTTAATTTTACATGTTCATACTCATGTTTGTTATTGATACCAAATTTCATGTCGATTTTCATGCCAAAAGGAAATATTGATAGTGATAAAGATGCAGACTTTCAGCACTTCATAGTTCTTACATACATAGATACATGTTTGTACATATAAAGAAAAAGTGAGAGAGGACGTATTCTATTGGCACCCTAATTTCTGGACACATGGCACTTGTTTGTGCCCACTAATGTTTTGCCACGTGTGAGCCTCCATGCAAAAAACTGTCCAGGGCCGTCAAATTGCTGATCACAAGGACCTGATCGAATAGCTACAAGCGTCCTATCAGGCTTATTGTTTGCATGGAGTCTAATGTACAAAAACATTGGTAGGGTTTTTTTTGGGGGCCAAACCAAACAAGTGCCAATGTCGAAATATTAGGGACACGCCATATATAGACACAACAGATACACTCGAGGTTTAATGTTTTCGGACTGTTGGTTTCTATCAGATACATGATTCTATCAAATCAAGATGAGGAAAAGTATACCAGAATTGGGTGTTCAACCCATTGCAATAGCCGTACCTTCATCTTTGACAAAGTAGGGATCATGTTCCATGGGAAGCATAGTTTTTGCTCAAAATTTGCGAGAATTGTTAAGGTAAGGATTATGTTGTTTGGTGTTGCACTTCTTTTGGTTCTTAAAAATTAAGATTCCATCTTGTTTTTACCTTGACATCTATTTCCATTGGAACTTTTTTCTCCCTGATTTATTCTTTTATACTTATGATCCTTAGTTCTCTTGTTAATGTAGTTCCTTGACTTCATGCTAGTTGCGTATCAATCAACAGTTTATGGAACGACTTTAATTGTTTCCTTTAAGAATGGCTAAGTAATAATGTAATATTACTTGACTCTCCCAATGACCTTGCTGATGCTATCGTGTTAATATATTCACAGTTTTTGTTTCTCCCAATGACCTTGCTGATGCAATCATAATATATCCATATTCTACTTTGTGGGAGGGTGGGTTGGGGGTTGGGGTTTGCTATGATGCTTAAGAAGCTGTTATATAGATGAGAAGAATATATACTTATATTGCTAAGGAGTTCGAATCTGAATTATATTTATTGAAAACTAAAGGTATGCAAAGTTCATCCTGGGTAGCTATGGGAAAACTTGTCTAAGAAGCTGTTATATAGATGAGAAGAATATGTACGTAACTACGTATGTTGCTAAGAAATTAGAATATGAATTTTATTTATTGCAAACTAAAGGTATGCAAAGTTCATCTAGGGTGGCTATGGGAAAACTTGGTTAAGAAGCTGTTATATAGATGAGAAGAATATGTACTTATGTTGCTAAGAAATTAGAATATGAATTTTATTTATTGAAAACTAAAGGTATGCAAAGTTCATCTAGGGTGGCTATGGGAAAACTTGGTTTGTTGTCATTGGTTATAGGAGCATGATTGAATTCTTTAAAGCGAAGCACATGGGCAAATGATTCATTACTTGTTTCACATAAATACTATGGACAGATTGGATATATTAGGTGGTTGTGTTTTAATATATATATATATAAGTTTGCAATATAATTATGTAGTAAATGCTGAAATTAGATAGATTTAGCATTTACCAACATAAGAGGGTTGATACGATGAGCTGAGGATTTTAAACGACAATAGACTTTGAATACTTGAATGAGGGTCATGGACTCATGGTGAAGGTTAAATGGACATTTAACAAGTGAATTGATATTAGGTGCTTGATGGGGAGTCAAGACTTACTCGGCATTAATTTCAATTCACCCGACTTGCTTGCATCACCTAGTGATGTCAAAGTATCCCTGCCTAAGAAATCTTCAAAATGGTTAACTATATGCATAAATTCTTCATGGTATGCTATCTATTTTGCTAGTTTAGCTTATATGATACTGTTAATTCAATGTTAAACCCGGGAAATTTCTTTCTAGGGGGTGGGAGGAGAGTACATGTAGCAAGTAATACATTATATAATATGTTATAGCCTTTAAAAAAAATAGAAGTATTAAATATTTAGCTTTTTTGGGACAACAATACACAAACAACAGACTTACTAATGCAAGCCCAATGCACAGAAAACCACAAATGAAATGAATGTTCTTGTTTCTGGGTTCTTAGTGGAAAGTTAGGAGAGCAGGGAATTGGGATGTAGAAGCTTTGCATTCAAATCAGCCAGATCAGGATCTAAGTGATAATGAACTGGATAGGGTAGGTTGGGAGTTTTCTTTTTCAGAATTCTTGTGACCAGTAACCAATAGCCATTGAAATGCCAGCAGGTAGTTCAAGGAGTAAAGTATTAATTACTGAGAAGGGCTGATCAAAGAGGATTGTGGAAGTAAGGGAGAGCCGTGGGTAGAAAGTCCATGACCAGTTCTCAGATTGGTACTTGGAAAAAATGTTAATAGCAAAATTTTGGGGACTCTGTTTCGTACAAATATTTACATATCTTAAGTAGCCAATGAGAAAGGGACACGTGGGAAAGAGGATTACTAGCAAGTAAGGTTTACTGCCGGTCCAGGTGTCAAAACAAGAGAAGGCACGGTCGTGACAAGGCTACAATCAAAGAGAGCTTGCACATTAATGGATCGGGAATGATTATTACAACTGAATTGAACGGTTGCTTAACCGATCGAAGAAGGGTATTAAATACCCAAAGAGATCCTGTCTCCATCAACACTCAACCAACGCAACACTGTTCAGACCCCACGGTCGTTTATCCTCTTCGTTGCTTCCATTGCAACAACAATGCTCGATTTCTCTCTTGCTCACCAGCCACTTTCTCCCTGGAGTCATTGCTCTCAGCCTTGGCCACTCTTCCAACCTGCATGTGGGTCACGGCCATTGGAACAATCCCCTCTGCTCACCAATCAATCCGGTTAAAGTCTGCTGTTCTCAGCCCCAAACAGATTTTCATTGCCCTCCTCGAGTAACTGCTCTCAATCCAATTGGTCGTTAGTCCAGCCTGCCAGTGGGTCATGGTCGCTGAGATAACCACTGTTGGTTCATCAGTCTTCTTTCTACTTTTCTTTTGTTTGTTTTTATTGTATTAATCATCAATGTCTCTGATTTTCGGTCATGAATATATTCTTGGTTGAAGACAAGATCTTTGATATTAAACTTAACTTATGTTTCTAATTCGTATTATATTTACATTCTTTGGAGGATCAGACAAACTCATCACAAAGGAGGAACCCCAGCCTTTGTCAATCGTCTAAGTCAGATACAAATCTGGTGACCGATCACATGACCGATTGTCAGACCAACTCGGTTTAGTCGGTGTTAATTGGTGCTTGTGGTCAAAAGTTGAACCCTTAATCTTGGACTAGACTAAGTCCTGGCATGCCTGCACACATCGCACACTTACCACACACGTGCTGCACGCGAGCTGGAGGGACGGCCAAGGAATTCAGTGGGAACATACCTTTTTTGGCATGCCCTGTTGGACTAGCTGTATATCAATGCCAAGGAGAAGCACTAGACTGACTGAGGAAGAGATGGACGAGAGGATGCCCACAAGAGGTGGAGAGCAATGGGTACAAAAAACACAATGAAATTGGGTCGACGTCCAGTCTCGCTCCTCACCAGGGAGACCCAGATAGGTCGGTGCAGAATATGCTCCAAACTCTAACCAACTTCTTCACGAGGTGGATGGCTGAGTCAAATCGGTCATTTTCGTCGTTAAACGAGTACATCGGCCGCTTTGCGGCCGGTGCTAATAGTAACCAGAGTGAGTTTAATGCTTCGCAACTAGAATATCAATTCACGGCTGCAAGAAGAAACGGCTCTAATGAGAATATGGCCATGACCGGTAATATTATCGGTCATTGGGCACTTAGGCTAAATGGTAGAAATGCCAGGGAACGTGGACGCCGGTCAGGGGCCCCTTACCGTATATGGTAGATAATGACCTATTTCAAGAGGTCAATGATGCGGCCGATCCCATGGCCAGTGGTCTTGACCGAAATCAGTCTATCATATGGTCCAGGAAGCTCCATCTACCAAATAGAAGGATGAGTAGTCTGTTATATAGACGACCATACCTTGAATCGAGTGACCGACAGTATGAATTCCCTAGGGGATTCAAGATACCAGAATTCTCCTTCGCATGATACATTAGAGTTGGACTGAGATGAAGAGAAGTTCCATACTCAGTTCTACAGAATCGAGCCAAAGGTTGCGATGGCAGATCTAGCAAGATTAAGACAATTGCCTGATGAATCGGCTAATAAATTCATAGCCCGCTTTAAAAGGGCTAAGAGCAAGTGTAAACTAATCCTCCTTGTGACCGAATTCTTCAAGTTAGCTCAAAATGGTCTGGGCATAGAACTTCGAAAGAAGTTTGAAGGGATAGAATTCGAGGACTTGTTTCAATTGTCCTCAAGAGTCACCAAATATGAATGGCGTCTTAGAGAAGAAAGCCAAAGGAAAACATCTACTTTTGAGACCTACTACCAAGACCCAAACTATGAGATAGATCTCGCGGAGGTAGTGGCCAAAACACCTTTTGTGTGTTCAGCCTTGGAGAAAAGAGTGGAATTCACACCCAGTCAAGATTTCGAGAAGAATATCTATGACGACAACATAATATACACTTTTGACGTATCTAAGAGTTAACAAATTTTTGGCCATCTTTTAAAAGATAGGTTCATAAGACTCCCAGAAGGTCATAAGCTTCCTACCCCCGAGAAGTTAAAGAAAGGGGAGTATTGTGTTTCTTTCCGGAACATGGAGCAGGAGAATATAGACAAAGGGCTGCTCAAAGATAAAGGAAAAGAAGTGATGGAGGTAGAGGCCAATCAATTCTCGAAGAGGATATCGATCAACATGATAGCTTCCAGGGTAGTTGGTCTGAAGACAGGGCTTAAGAAAGAACAACGGTTGGAGAAGAGCGAAATCTCTGATCGGAGTTATGCAGTAAGACTGTCTCTAATAGCATACCCAACACTTGAAGCAGACCGAAAGAAAGCAACACTTTGCGGCATATGTCATATAGGTCAGTTAGAGAACTTGGCACCGTACAGAAGAACGTGACGAGCGTCGGCCCTATGAGAGACCATGGAACAAATGGTCCAAATGGGGGCAGGAAGACACTCTGTCGCAACCAAGGATAGTGAAACCATCGCTCGTGGAGCATAATAAGTCACTCATCCGAAATTCCCACACCCTGTTCAAGAGATGACTAAAACACAGAAAAAAAGATGGCAACAATAGCAAATCGAAACAAAAGAATCTATATCCATCGGTCAGACGACCGAGGCCTGGTGGTGAGACTTAAAGAGCCAAGGTTGACTCTAGAAAAGAATGTTACGGTCCAAAAGGGATTGACCCAAAAGGAACCAACCTGGAAGTAATAGGAAAAGTCACGTCCGAAGAACCTTCACCAGGGGATATGAAGGAGGATTTGCTGTTAGAGACACTGTTAGCCGAGTTTAGAGACTCGGAGGCTTACCAGGAATCGGACGTTTCACCGGTTGATACCACCCCAAGCACCACGATCCAGTTCGGATCAATGCCACCAATATCTATGCCGTGCAACATGGTATTTAACTACAAGTTGCTTTCCAAGCAAGAATGATAAGCTAGCAGGGTACGGTTGACCCGGAGAGGGACCTGGCTGCTGCTTACATCGTCGATCCAGACGAAGGAAAAGCAGATCAGATGGTAGAGGTAAGGATCGTTGGAGGCCAAGGTAAGTCACTTGACTCAATGGTCGTTCCTCCCTGGACGATCGAAAAGGTGACGTTTGAAAAACCGCCGAGAAGAATGACTTAGCACCTTAAGCCCTTATATATCAGTGTCCATATGGACGAAATCCTCGTTACTAGTCTTAGTAGACAATGGTGCAGCCATTAATATACTGCCTTTTAGCATACAGCAAAAATTAGGGAAAACAAGGGAGGATTTAATCCTGATCAAAGTGACGGTCACTAATTTTGTTGGAGGGATTACTTCGACAAGAGGAGTTATTCTGAACTAACTGACGGTTTGAAGGGAGAAAACAGTGACCGCCTTCTTTGTGGAGTTCTCTAGCTATAATGCATTATTGGGAAGGGATTGGATTCACTCCAATTGGTGTGCGCTCTTCATTACTCTAGTTATTGATTCTATGGTATGAGGACAAGATTGAAGTGATAATGGTGGATAACAAACCGTTTTTGACCGATTCCAATGTGGCTGAGGTCATGTTATATGGCGAAGAGGTTGGAACAGTACGTTTTGTTGGTCGTGATAACAAGGGGCGGCCGACTGGAATATCGACTACGGTCGATCTAGAAGAAAACTTAAAGATGCAGAAGCAGAGGCATCCACATCCTGACCGAACAAAATCGTTCTATATCGGTCGAGGGATAGTGTGTGCATAATTGATGCATAATCGAAGAGGTCCAATGGTAAACGACCTCATAAAAGAAGAAAGGTCGGCGGTGGTAGAGGCCACCTTGGAAAAGGTAAGAAGGTATCTGAAAGAGAAAGAAGCTGAGAAGCGGCACCTTGTAACTATGACTAAGTGTATACTTGAGGAAGAAGGGACATCAGAGGAGTTCCTAGAAGAAGGAACCTCGATGGCTGATATAGCAGTGGCCCCGGTCAAACTCGACAATTCGATCGTTGAAGTCCAAGATCCCTTAGAAGAGATAAATTTGGGAATCGAAGAAGACCTGAGGCCGGTCTATATTAGTAAATTACTAGAGTCAAGCATGAAAAGTGAGCTAGAGGAATTGTTGAGAGATTACGCGGATTGCTTTGCATGGGACTACCACGAAATGCTAGGTCTGAGCAGAAAATTGTTGAAACATAGGCTACCCGTGAAAGAGAATTTTAAACTGTTCAAGCAGCCTCTGAGAAGGATGACAACAAAATTCACCCTGAAAATCAAATAAGTAGAAAGGTTGTACGAGCTGGATTTATCAGATCGATCAGTTATGCAGAATGGCTCTTGAATGTTGTGCCAGTGATTAAAAAGAATGGGAAGTTGTGGGTCTATATAGATTTCATAAATATCAACCCGGCATCTCCTAACGAGTACCCCATGCCGGTGGCCGATACTCTGATCGATAGGGCAGGAAGGCATGAATTATTGTCATTCATGGACGGCCACAGGCTACAATCAAATATTTATTGCTGAGGAAGATTTGGCTAAAACGACATTCAGATGTCCTGGAGCCATAGGGGCTTACTGTTAGGTTGTTCTGCCCTTCGGTCTGAAGAATGCATGGGCAACTTATGAACGGGCGATGAACCTCGTATTCCATGATGTGATCGGTCACTTTGTGGAAGTATAAATAGACGACATCGTGGTGAAATCCAGAAAGATGGAATATCACTTGACTGAGCTAAGGAAGACCTTTGAAAGAATGAGGTCATACAAGCTAAAGATGAACCCTCTGAAGTGTGCTTTTGGTGTAATGGTAGGTAACTTCTTGGGTTTCCTTGTCCATCAGAGGGGCATAAAGGTGTACGGCAACAAAGCCAAAATCATTCTAAATGCCAAGCCTCTTGAAAACACTAAACAACTCCAAAGGTTCCTCGGTCAGGTGAACTTTCTAAGGAGATTCATTTCAAACTCCGCGGGAAAGATGAGCGCTCTCTCACCATTATTTAAACTACGTTCAGAGTCGGACTTTGTATGACAAGAACCTCATCAAAAAACTTTTGATTTAATCAAAGAAAGTCTATCAAAGTTGCCAGTCTTGACTCTTCCAAAGAAAGGACGACCGTTGAAGTTGTACATTTCGGTTGCTGAAACATCATTCAGAGTCCTAGTAGCTCATGAAAATGATTGTAAGCAAGAACAAATACTGTATTACCTAAGCAAGTTATTATTATCGACTAAAACTCGTTATTCGGTTTAGGAAAAATTATGCTTGCCGTTGTATTATGCTGCTGTCAAGTTAAGGAATTATTTGATCACCACAACGCTTTTAATAATTGCACCGACCGATATGATCAAGTATATGTTATCTTGACCGTTTTTAAGGGGAGGGATAGGTAAATGGATCTTGGCACTATTAGAATTCACTTTCCAATATATTCCCCAAAGAGCGGTAAAAGGGCAAGTTGTGACTGATTTCCTAGCTGATCATCCTTCATGTTCGATCAAGGAAGAGAGGCCGGAAGAATATGACCTTTTCATTGCCGATCTTGCACCATGAACGCTCATCTTTGATGGGCCATGGACAGAGCAGTCTGCAAGGGACAGAATGATCATAATATCACCCAAGGGAGAACGGCAAGAACTTTCCTTTCAACTGGACTACCCAAGTACTAACAACTAGGCTGAATATGAAGACCTTATCATCGGTCTAGAGATTTTGATCGAATTAGGAGCTAGAAATGTTAAAGAGTAATAGGTGACTCATAGTCATAAATCAACTGATCGGCAAGTACAAGTGCCTAAGTTGGCAATTGGCACCTTTTTATGCTATTGACAGCCAATTGATCGATGGTTTCGATGATGTCATATTGCAACACTGTGTCTGAGCAAAAAACACAGAGGCCAATGAACTGGCCCAAATTGCCTTAGGCTTGATCATGGTCGAGGGAGTTATTTCGAGAACCTTGAGTGTCTAAAAATGGTCCCTTCCATCAATAGCAAGGAGGACCGAAGGGCTTGTCCTTGAACTTCAAGAAGACGATTGGAGATATCCTATCGTTAATTATTTGCAGGACCTGAACTCCAAGACTAGGAGGAGGATTAGAGCCATGGCCACCAATTATGTTTTGTATGGAGAAGAGTTATACAGAAAGAGCCCTGATGAGGCTTTGCTAAAATGCCTTGGGCAAGGCGAGGCTTACCATGGCTGAGGTTCACGAAGGAATTTGTAGATCTCATCAGGTTGGGATCAAAATGAGATGGCTCATTAGGAGACATGGCTATTTTTGTCCAACCATCCTAAGAGATTGCATAAAATATGCAAAGGGCTGTGAACAATGTTAGAGGCATGGTCCAATTCAACATTCACTTGCGGTCGAAATGTTTCTGATCGTAAACCATGGCTGTTCCGAGGATGGGCCGTGGAACTAATTTTAAAAATCAGTCCAATCTCTTCAACCATACATGGTTCGTTATAGTTCGACTGATTATTTTACAAAATGGGTGGAAACATGGTCGATGAAAAAGGTAGAACAGGTGGATGTAATTGAATTCATTTTATCATCCATAGGTTTGGAATACCGGAGACAATAACGGCCGATCAAGGAAGTATTTTCACAAGGGGACAGGTTACCGAATTTGCAGAAGAAATGGGATCAAAATCCTAAACTCAACCCCTTACTATGCACAAGCTAACGCTCAGGCTGAAGCAATTAACAAAGTCTTAAGAATGTATTGAGAAAAATGATCGAGGATAAGCCTCAGTCGTAGCATAAGCTATTATAAGAAGTTTTTTGGGCCTATAGGACATCCTACAAAACCAGCATAAGCACCATGCCATTTGCCTTGACCTATGGACATGATGCTGTCCTCCCACTAGAGATAACGGTCCCCTCACTCAAGGTGGCATTCCAGCATAATGTTACTCCGACTGAGTTTACAGAGGTCATGATAGCTGAACTATAAGATCTATATGACGGCCGAATAAGGGCTTTTGATGCTCTACAGGCCCAAAAACAGAAAGTGGCCCGGATCTACAACAAAATGGTTAAGCATAAATGCTTCTTAGAAGGAGCTATGGTATGGAAGACCATTTTGCCAATAGGGACTAAGGACCCAGTAAATGGGAAATGGTCTCCAACTTGGGAGGGACCATTCAGGATTCAACGAGTCCTCCCTGGGGGGGTCTTATGTCATATCAAAGCTAACCAATCAGGGAAAGAGAAAAACAATCAACGGTTAAAAGAGTACTATCCCACCATTTGGATTCTCCATATCAAGTGGCCGTATGAATGGCCAATTCAAACCAAAAAATCGAGTAATGCATTCAAACCGCACAGACATAATACGTTAAAATGGCCCCATGGCCAAAACTTTAGTCATTTAGCATAAATATTAAAGAAGTTCAAACGGCCCTTGGTCGACCAACCACCAAACCATCAAAGTTTTTAGAAAAACGGCCCTCACCGGCTGTCAAACCAAGTTCTTTCAAAGAAAGTCTAAAGGGACTTGCCCTTTATGGCCGAAAACTTGGCCAAAATCATTTCCTTCTTACCTTCTGCCTCTTTCCGTCTCTGCTCCCACTCCCCGACCGAGTTGGCTGCTTGCACTACCTTAACCATCTTCGGTAGCGCCTCTGCTACCTCCTTCTGACCGTGCTACAGGTCAACCTTTGCCTTTTTCCTCTTTTCCATCCCTTCCAGGACAAGAGTCGTCTTGCCTTCAAACTTTACCAACTGGGCCTCTAGCTCCTTCATTGCAGCAACATCTGCAGTTACGTCCGCCTCCATTTTGGCTGTCAATTCCTTCAGTCCCCCGTACTTCCCTTGAGTGCAGTAACCCTGGACAAGTTAGCTGCAAGACCAGAGAAGAACTTACCAGCTGCCTAAAGCTGTTTGTCCGAAGCCTGGAAATCTGAGGCCAAGGCTGGAAGCTCTGAGAGGGAGTCCAGGGTTATCTGCTGATTGATGGAGAGCGAAGGGATCAGTCTTCAGCAGTTGGATGCTCTCTTAACAAGCATGATAGGGTTCTTGGACATGCACATGGCTTGAAACACCATGCCAAGTAGCTCGAGAATGACCTTCCGTGTTTCTTCAAACTTCTCAGTCGGGTCTACAGCTTTAGTCTCCATGGTGAGGGTAGTAGAAGGTTTGGCCGGTGTTTGCTCCAGAAGAACATCAATTGATTCCAGCCAAGTGTTGAAGTTCTCGGCCGGCACCTTAGGAATTGGATCCATGATAGGGGAGGTGATCTTTTTGGTCAGGAAAGCAAAGCTGGAAACGACGATGCATCCACCAGGGGAAGGAGGTACTGAAGCTGAGGCTGTTGGAGGAGGAGGGGGGCTTTGATGTCTTTGCTCTTTCGTCCTAAGAACCTGGCTTAACGGCCGCTCCTGGGTAGACTCCTTTGTGTCCTCGGATTCGATGGCGCTCGAGCTATCCTCAACCAAATTATTGTCACCCCAGGATCTTTCGTTATAAACCGGATGCCTTGCTGCGTGGCTTGGCAAGAAGGCCTTGATGTTGGCTGTACATGCCTTGACCGATGAATGATCAAAGGTCTCTCTTCCTCTTCTTCTTCTTCTTCTTCTTCAGTCACGATTGGCAGTGTTGGCTGGGGAGGTAGAGGAAGAGCTTTCACTGCACGGCTGAGAAAGTAATCAGTACATAAGAAAAGGAAGATCAAAGCAGATAAAAGACAAATGACTAAGTACCAGCTGAAGAGTTTTGGATGATCCGGACCACGTCCGAGTGAACGAGATAGTCCAGGTGCGTCCCAAAACCACCTAAGAACTCCAGTCCCTTATCCGACCGTTTCCGGTTTGGTGCTACAAGATTGGCCAGTCCAAAGAAGCTTTTAGGCAAGGACACGGTTTTCCATGCAGATGTTTTTTTTGAAAGAAGGTAAGTAATATCTTATTTCACCAGAAAAGAAAACAGATATACATTTACAGCCCAAGCAAGTGCAAAGAGCACAAAATAATCCTATACACATAGTATAGGACAACAACTAGCTATTAATCCAACATATATAAAGGTAAAAGCTCACAAAACAAAACAAAACTTCTAAAGCTAATACCCAACATGTAGCATCTATAAGCCATTCCAATCCCAATATTAGCAATCACAGCAAGCATCAGTAATACATCTCATCACCAGCTGCTGCAACA